>DVQM01002325.1:0-10262 GCA_018231645.1 Heliconius ricini | reverse complement strand
AATTTCAACTATAAATTCTAAGAAACGTGCAACGAACGAAATGGGAAGGCAATAACACATTACCTTTTTAGTAGTAGTGCCTTATCAAATTCAAAGGCATTCCGCGTTTATATGGTAAATTAATTAGACACAGCCCAGTGTTAAATTACACCACTCAACATGCAATATATTTTAAATTGGGCCGTGGGTGTAAAACGAAGAGCCTTAACACCATTTTCCTTCAGCCTTCTTTTATTCAATTCTATTCTATTAATTTATCTGCGCTTTCTTATGGAATTCGAAATATTATATGTCTTTCGTGCTTTACGTTGTATCCCTTATCAAGCTCGGTAGGCAGAGGCAACCTAGTTGAGACACGTTCGTCAATTTCCATCGAATTCTCCTGCGTGTGTGTGCAAGAACGATGAAATAAAAATATTAAATATTTCATTGCCTCGAGTGGGAATCGAAACCACAACCCTACCCTACCCTACCTTACCCTGCCCTACCGCGTTAACAGTCACGTGCTGTACCACTGAGCCACCAACGACCTTAATATAAAATATATTTCATATCATCTTATAATAAGGTTGCAACCCGCAATATACCGTGCATCACGATAAAGCGTGTACAAAAATATGAGCGTTTTTATTTTAAAATTTTATATTAGCTTATAAGTACTAGATGTTCGTGAAATTGAAATATAAACATTGTAAATTGCTTATAATATTTAAATTATTTTCACTTCTCCACTCTCAGACAATGTGCGGTGTTAAGTTTCGCATCTCAACACACAATGTTTCATAAATTGTGTGGAAAGTGGAGAACTAAGTGTCTTATCATCACTTTTCCTCTGCCTGCTCTGCCTGATATGTGAGCAAAATTGCGATTTAAACTGAACTGCTCAATTTCATGTCAAATTTTTTTAGATCTATATATATATGTCAATAAGTGAGGCAGAGAGAACTCAGATTAATTTAATTTTGCACTTTCTGCCATTTTTTATAAAAAAAATTATAATTTAAATATATTTTTCTATATACTATAACTTTTTAGAAACGTTTAAAAATTTGAACTTAGCGGGATATTAACCTACACCTCTTGGAAACCTTCAAAGATGCGCGGATGAAATTAGAACCCGTTACACGTACGTGTTCGTAAAACTGTTTATACGTTTCAAAAAAAAGTATTTTATTTCCTAAGTTTCACACTTTAAAAATGTTTAAAACAGGTTATCTATTAAAATTGCGTATAATGTATTGATGAAATAGGTAGAAAATTTTATATTCATTTTTCTTTCACGCATTTAACGCATTGTGTATTTAACGGCGTAAACTTAGATAAGCTCAAAATATATTTCACAAAACAATCTCCTTCTATTCTCTAAAGTGATAATTTTTAATAACGAACTTTATTCCATTTTCTGCCGACTACGTGAAAAAAAAACATATAGATATAGATACTCTTGAAATGAGATAGATGTTGAATCACTATGTTCTTTATCTTTTTTGGTTTGTGTATTTTAAGCTTTATGTTGTAAGCCGCATATAGCAGCGTAGGCAGAGAGAAACTAGTGTTAAGCCAATACGTTCTCCATGCACCGCCCATAGATATAGAGACAAGAGATAGAGTGACAAAACTTAACATCGTGAATTTTCTTCTTTCTCTTTCTCTTTGTGAGAAGAAATTGAACGCATAACTGCAGTCGCGTTTACAGTCAGATACAGTGTCTCTGCGCCATGAATGTACTCTATAATATAATTTTCAAATTGTATGTATGCTACATAACTAAAAGCTCTACTCTGTTACGTAGCAAAGGCGGAATACTCGAAACTAAGCTGGATTTATCACATAGATTATTGTTAACGTGAGTTGAATTTAAAGGGATTTTAATACAAAATATTTATTTAAAACATTCTTATTATTTTTTTTTACTTATTATAAATATAAAGCTGAAGAGTTTGTTTGTTTAAACGCGATTATCTCAGGAACTACTTGATGTAAGTGTTATTTTTGTGTTGGGATAAAAAAAAATATTGTTTTATAAACGAGAATTCATTTACATGTACATATCATACAATTTAAATTAAGCATATAAAAAAAATTAAGTAAAATTAACAATGAATTTATACAGTCAACTTAACAGTCAATTTACATCATATTTTCCAAATATGCGACATGCGAATAAAAAATATGAGAAAACTATAAGGATATTTGCTATTGAAAATATCTAATATTATTAATTTGGAATTTATTGGTAACTAGGCAAATGCAGCGGTAAGCTTCGCTACTGTAGAGTAGCAATGTTTCGAAAATTTACCGCTGAGTGAGGAACGGAGCATTTGAATATTTGATTCTCTCTATATGCTCTCATATTGATTGTGATCTCGGTTCATTGTGATCGTGATTTTTTAGCTGTATCTCTATACAATTAAAAAAATCACGAACTGTATGTATCTCTCATATAGTAAAATAATCTCAAAATATATTTTTTTTTTTCTCGAATGGGAATCGAATCCATTGAATCATCTAATACACAAATTGCAAGTTCATTATAAATTCGAAATACGTGAGACTAAGCTAAATTTATTATACAGATTATCACCACGAGGTGAAATTTAAAGCGAATTAATGCTTTCGAGATCCTATTTGGACTTAAAGCGCAGCTTTGGTACTTTATGTTGACAGCACATTACATTAAATTGATAGTTGCGGGTTCAATCTCCATCTAAAAGAGATGTTTTTTTTTGTCAATTAACACATATTTTCAGAGATTTTTTCAGAGTGTTGTAGAAAGTGGAGAACGGAGTGTCCAAACTCTGGGTTTTCTCTGCCCATTTCGTTACGCGAAATAATATGTGACAAGAAAAATAGTTTTTTAAGTATAAATATCTACAAGAAAAAAGAGGTCAAAGATTTTCAAACGAAATGTAGCGGAAATTTAAGTGGTACCTGAAATTTGGCAATATTCCATATATTTAGATGTATATAACAATATTATAGTTCTTATCGCGTTGTAATAAATACTATTTTTGTGTCGTTTTGTGTAACTTTAAAATAAACTTGGATATAGCTTTCAAATGTAAAGGTACCTTATTTATTTGCAATTTGCAGTATATTTTTTTAGTTTTATTCTGTATCTCGCATATAGAAAGATGGGCAAAAATATCTAATGCCAAAACTCTCCGCTCTCCGGCTATTAATAATTTTATTTATTTTTATATAAAATTAGTAAGGCTGTTTATAATAATAACTTTTTAAATGTAGAGTCAATGTTTTGGAATGAAGTGGTTATGACATATAGGCAGACAGATATGACGAATCTATAGGGGATCCTATTTTACCATTTGGCTACGGACCCTAAAAAGTATGCATTTAAAATGGAACATAACAGTCTCAGGCAACACGTCCAAGAGCTGTAGTTATCCGAACGATACGTGCCCGTCGTATGTCAATTTTATTGGGTTGACCTGTTAGATAAACGAAAGTCTTTTCGATTTGGATAGAAGAAATAATTTATTGGCTATGTCGTTGGGTTGTGCTTGGCTGACGATGATTTTTAGTTTTGATATCCCGATTTGGGAAAGAAATACATATTTCATTATTTTAATGCAGCGGTAGTGATAATTTCCTATTCTATTATAACACAATATGTTAGATATGGGAGAACGTATTTTTTTATTAGTTTTTATATGTCTACCATTGTCTATATTGATATTATAACCCTGAAGAGTTGTTGTTTGTTCACATCACAGTTCACAATCACTAATCTCGGGAACTACTGGTTTGGACTGAAAATTTATTTTTGCCTTTGGTCAAAGCTCAACTAAAAGCTAATATGAGATAAAACATGAATCTGATAACAACTATACCTCAAAGTGGAAATCGAAATTACAGTAGGGTGCAGATACTTCCGAAAACCTATTGTTAAGTAATTCCATTCCAATTGAAGCACTTTCGATGCCCACTTTCCAAAAAATTGTGCAGGCATTACGTATTAATATCATAATTGTATATAAATAATTATTTCATTTTCCCGAGTGTAAATTCAACCCACAACTTGTCATTTTTACAGTCACAGAATTATTCCCCAGCATGAAGGCTGGCTTCAAACTATAGGACTGATCTATTATAATATACTATTACAATTACTTAATAATATCTTAGCTACAGAGAAAATTGCACAAAGTCAAATAAATTGGAACGGCGATAGAGCGAGAGTCGTCACATACTAATGAACAAAAACGAAGTCGTACGTTTTTTATCGTGAGCCAGACAATTAGCGCTGTATGCATTGTTGGATTAGTTTGTAGAATCTGTTTATACTTTTTTTTGCTACATGGCGTATCATGCATACAGCAGGTAAGACGGAGAGAGAGAGAGTAGTGTTAAGATGCTCCGTTCACTACTTTCGGTCTATTTTCGTGCCGTCGGATCGTAAGTGATAAAACTCAAGGCAGCGCTTTGTGTTAACAGAACAGAAAAATTAAAATTACTCTTGCCCAATGAGTAATGAACCCATTACCATGGTTTTTGTAGTCAGACGCTATGCTGCTGAGTAACGGTCGCGACAAATCTGTTTTTTTTTCATAGAAAAAAAAAATAACATTATGGTTTAGTCTTTGCCATATGAAGTTATTGTTGTTTATTACATTTACTTCTTTACAAATATTTTCATGAAAAATGTCATTAAATCGTATATAGAGCCAAGTTTCGAACTCCTTTATTAAATTTAAAATATAAAATTACAAAACACACACACAGTTGAGTGTTTTCTATTCTATACTAAAAGTTATTGTTGTAGTAGGTAAAATTTTAAAGTTCCCTATTTCTTTTGCTTAGTTTGGAAAGTCCAGGTCAGAACGCGTAGAATCAAAAAGATCTAATTATAAAACTTAATATATTTAATAAATCTACTGTTTTTTTAACAATTTCAAAGTGTTATTCCACACTTAGGAAAGTTAAATACTTTTTTGAAAACATATAAAAATGCGTAAAAATATTTATATGTTTTCAAAAATATGTTATTGACATCGTAACTACCTTGTCTTTTTATCTGGCTTAATCCAAGAACATATCTAGAAATACCGGTGGGTCGGTAGAAATAATAGGTGTCCACGCCCATATCTTAAAAACTACTGAACTACTTTTTATGAAACTTGATCAGAGCAAGGATGTTTAAATTTAAATATAAACGGAGAACACAGTGACTTATTTACCTTAAATTGTCACGATTTATTCACCTCAAGTACAACAGACGCCTGACGATCAAAACAAATAACAGTTACAGACTTGTTTTAATATTGAAATTTATTCCTAGCGTCTCGACAAATGTACGCCGAAATTCTCGACGAATTCAAATGAACTGAAAATAAAGGAGGATTCGGTCAATTTGGGAGCCACTACAGGCTATTATGTGAAAAGCTGGGAATTACAAGGCTCTTTATAATTCTATGAAGCGTAAGTATTGGGCACATGCCAGAGATACACGATTTTTCTTTTTCAGTGCAGGTATATATTATTTTATTTTAGCTGGTTTTGTATAACATGGTTGAGAACTTAGTGGTAAAATATTTCTTCATTTTTAACGCGAATTTCAGAACTAAACGCCGCTCTTTAAGTTGAAGTGTTAAGGTACTCTGTTATGCACTTCCCGTCCAAAATAAAGCATACAGTCGAACTGAGAAGCTCGTCGTTTTTAAAATCGATTAATATCGATATTACATATATTATTATTCTATTAGTCAAACCCATAAATCGTATACAAAAAAATACATCAAACAATAAATCATCTACTCCTTTTTGTTTCAAAATTTTCTTATACAAGAAACGTCCGATTCAAGATAGCTCCTATGAATACTAATGTATGAGGAAATGTGTCACGGTATATTGGGTCCCAACCTAATTACTTTAAGGTAAATTATACCGTAAAGGGTGTTCTGATAGGGATTTAACAAAATTGCCTGCAAATTGATCCTGTCCGCTTTTCCGATAGATGTGGGGGGAATTCTAAATAAATGTAATTATTAGCACTTAGGTCTCTAGTGTGTAAGGCGATCTTGAAATACCGTATTGCTGGCAGAATTTAATAATTTCAGAAAAATTGTTATTATCAGTTTCAATGTTGATAAGAATAATATTTTTTTTAGATTCACACTGTATTTCGCATATACATAGAATATGGAAAATAACTAATGCCGTCATGGCGCAGGGGCACAACCGTGTGATTGTAAAGCGACGGTTGTGAATTCGATTCTCACTCGTGGAAATGATTATTGATGATGATGCTCGGCGTTGAGTTCCATCGCTCAAATCGCAAGGACTCCAAAGTTTGGAGAAAAGTAGGGAACAAAATATTTTAATACTAGGCCTCTGCCTATCCTTCACTATGCGGGATACAGCGTGAAGCCAGAAAAAAAAAGGAAAATACCTATTAAATTGATGTAAATATTTAGATTCGAGCCGACAACCATCACGTGATAATTGTTCCAAAAAAATTAACAGCACAATAGCGACAAGACAAAATATAACAAAATAACACATTATTTAACACAGAATTGTCTAAATAATAGAACATAAATCAAAAACAAACATACATATGTATGTAATGTAGTAGCGAAGAATCAAAACTTCCGGAGAATGGAAATGTATGCCACAAATTCGGAGGGCGCGAGCTCTGAAGGTCGATCGACCGGTGTGTGTTTAATCTCAGGACAGTGTTCAGTCAAGTCAAAAATAATATATTTAAATATGGAGTTTAAAATGACAGTGATTAAAATAGTTTTTAGGTTTTATTATTTGATACTAAGGCATATTCAAACGAGCACGACAAGCTTGCTGAAGTCAAGGAGAGCGAAAAATAGAGAAAGAAGTAAAATACAGGAAATAGTGTGCTGTTGAGAAAAAAAATATATTCATATTTTTTGTGTTATCCTAGTCCTTGTATAATTATGTATACTTTATTTCCTCTGTTTGACTACGTTCTTTGTAATAAATGTGTTTTATGACGAGATAAGAAAATAGCCTTAGTATTGTGTTTTCTTTTCGATATCTACTAGGAAATATTCACAAACATCGCGACCATTCGCAGTCATATCCAAATATTAATCTCTATACTTAATCAGCTTCACGCTGCATACCGCGCTCATCAGGGTAGGCAGAGGGAACCTAGTATTGAGACACTCCGTCTCCCACATTCTGCATCTCTATACTTGTGTCTCCATAATAAAAGAAATACATATATAAATTACAAAAAAGTTAATAAACTTAAAAACATACATTTTTTTTTTTGTTGCAAAGTTTTCTTACTAAAGATAATTAATACTCAACACGCATGCCTCCAGGATTCGGCAGGAAGTGGGGACCGGAGTGTCTTAACACTAGGTTCCTTCTGTATACCCTGCTGTGAGCGGGATACAGCGTGAAGCTGATAAAAAAAGATAATTAATAGCTTAGTATATATCTATAATCAATTGAAAATTAACATTAAAAAACTAAAAACGGATGCACAAACTACATACATATGATTACTAGTTTACATTAGGTATTCCTTCCAATTCCATCAACAGACGAGCTCGATGGTACCATTATATTGTATTCTCGTCGAATCTACATATAATTGGCAAGTTTCAAGATGATACAGCAATTGCGTGTAATTCAGATTTTTTAATTTTATTACAAAGTTACTCAGTTACAGCTCGACCGAATAAAAGCAATTTAAAAAAACCATATTAAAAACATGCTTTTGCTGAGTACTAAAAGAAAAAAATGCTGTTTTGAAATAATAAATAATTCTACATCATTCCAGTACACTCGACCATTCAAAGCCGCCTTCTCATACAAGTGACACGTAGGTTCTGTCGGCTTACAATCTGTGAATAACTAACTCGATGCGGTAATACCAATTAGGGTTATGACTACGACCACTATCTTTATTTCTATGGAAAATCTTTTATTATATTTATTTAGGGTACCGTTTTTTCTTCACGCTATTTCAGAGGTAACCTAGTGTTAAGACGCTGCGTTCTCTCTTGAGATTTCGCATGTTGAGTTATGGAATTCAATTCAGCGTTTTATCATTTTATAAGAGCGAGGAAAAATAATTTAAAATAATTAATTTCCGTGGTAATGAATCGAACCCACAACGGCCGGGTTATATGCTTTTTATTGCGCTTAAACGGCCTAATTCCTAATTACCGATTTCTATAGATTTTTTTTATCTACATTCAGGTGTTTGCTACGGTGGAGTTTGAAAGCTTTGTAATGGGCTGTAATCCTGATTGGAGTAAATATTGTTAGCTGACGACATTAAATTCGGGCGGAAAGAGTGATAATGACTTAACACTTAACACTTTTGTTTACCCTGCTTTTATGCAGGATATAGTATGAAATACAAAAAAATATTAACACCACTATTACAAAGTTGGACCGTATATATATTAAATACTTAAAGACTGGATATAATTTCTAGTCCTAAAAGGGCTTATAATGTTGGAAACAGATACTGCTCATTGCTTGAACAAAAGGACCATAAAAATAATGCCACAAAATTGGTAAAATTTCGAATAACTCAAGTTACACAGGAACTTTGTAATAAAAATTACAAATTTTTATTACAACCTTGATAAATGAAGTTGGCAGAACCAGTCGCGAATCACTGGAATAATGTGAATATCGATTATTTCATCAAATATTTTAGAAATAGAAATTTTCACATAAAGTATCCTTCTACATTATGAAACTATTATGTCATTATAAATAAGTCGATTATGTGGTTTCAGTTTGTTTTTATTTAACTAAGTATTTATATAGGCAGAAAAATGTAAATAGATTTTTTTAATATTTAAAACTAGTATTTGACCGCGGTCATATTAAATACTTCATTCCCCCAAGTGGGAATTGAACTCACAACACTTTTGTTTATAGTCGAACGCTTGTGGCGATGCGCCACGTCTGGCCTTAAATGCTTTTGTTGCATTGTCAATGCCCTCTCTATAAATTTAAATTACCATATCCAGCAACTAAATCGAAAATAGAACCTTCAGAGAATTTCCACACAGTATACTGCACAATGGTTTTAGCTATTGATGTGGAATTCTTATTTTTCAACAAAATAACGTTGAACAGAATTGTACTTCTTGGAAAAAAATATAAATAAGCGTAGTATAATAATTAAACGTAAATATATATTAAGACACGTAGAAGCGTATCCAGCCAAGTTTTAATATATTATTGGTAGTCCGTATCAAGAAAAATAAAATATCGTAAAGTAAGAAAGCTATATCATAAACCATAAGAAAATAAATTGAATAAGAACGGTATGCCATTGATCAATAGTAATTATGTATGGGAGCCAAGTTCTGTGTTCTTTCGGGTTGTAATTATTGTAAATAATTGAAGCCTTGACTTTGACTTGTTAATTTTACTCTTATTGAATAATAAATATAATTCAAATAATAGTATAAGTTCAATATAAGCCAAAGATAGCTTACAAAAATATTGAATACAAAAAAAATCTTTATTAGTTAGCAGTAATCAAAAATATATCAGCACAACATAAATGTTGTTATGAATCATTCAATACTGAACTGAATCGACGGTATTGTTCTGAAATTCTGGAATAGAACCAAAAATCGTCGTGATTATAAGAATGACAGTTTCTAATGCAACAGAAACTATTTCACTAATATATCTTTTAAGCCAGGATGGAAGTTATAAGTCCAATCACTTGTAACTTCCGTAGTACCTTAGCTATCCTCAATAATCCAAGCCGATTTTTTTAATTTACACTTTGCCCGTGCTAAGTAGTGAGTATCGGAATTCAACACTACCTTTTGTATTATTGGGACGGAGAAAAGAAAATAGTTTTGAAACAACCACTGAGCCACGATGGCTATAAATAGATATATATTATGCTACAAGATAACATAAGGGAATACCATCAATATATCAGTTCAATTGCGGTACATTTGGTATCAAACGCAACGTTATATGAATATTTGAGCTGTGAAATTATTGTATAGCGGTTTACGTTTCAAAATGGAGGTTGTGTTATGACATACTCGAAAGTAGGGTAGCATATAATTTGTGGGCTCGATTCCCACTCGAGGGGATGAGTTATTTTATCTCTTATGAAAATGACAATATTGCTATTTAGTAATGATATGCTGCTAAGTTTCATGTCAATTTATTAGCAGAAATGAACGCTGTATGTGTAATCAAAGCGTTTTTTTTCCTTTTTAATATTTACAAATATTTTTCCACCCACAAACATCGCGTCACTT
>DVQM01002324.1:0-10264 GCA_018231645.1 Heliconius ricini | reverse complement strand
TATATATATATATATATAAGACACTCCGTGCCCCACTTTCTGCCGAATTCTGGAGGCGGAGTGGTACAACTCAACGCTGCGCTTTGCCTCGACACCAGAGCGCATAAATGGAAATATAAATTTAAATAAATATTTCATCATTTCGAGTGGGGATCGAATCCACAACCAGTCGGTTTTATAGTCACACTTTGTGTCCCTGCGCCACGACTGGCCTCGAGTTTCTTTTCTACGGTTTTTAAATATTATACGATTTCATGTATGATGTTGTGCCGCCCTAGTACGATGGCTTCCATTATAATTGCATAGCGGACTTCATTTAGTTTTAACACTAAGAAACCATTTAAATGTTAAACAAAATGTACAATCTAATGAGCAAAGTTGCTTCAATTGTTTGAAGATTCATAGAATGCAATTCGAGAACCATTATTGAATATTCTTTCACCATCATTTGTACTAAGAAAAACAAATAATTGCTATAAAATACTTGGGGCTATGTATTTTCTGTTACCTTAATAAATAAACTTTACTTTTACTAAAGAATTTACAATTTTTTTAAAGAGGTTAGTGGTGAACGGTCAAAAAAAAACTACTTATTAAGAAAGCGTATAAAAATTTGCACCTATCGAGATTAGAACCGGTGCCTCTTTGGAAACCGTCTAAGCGCTTTAACCAACTAAGTCATAGGTTGAACGTACTTAATAAGTATTTTTCTTTCCTAAGTGTAGAATAACACTTAAAAAATGTGAAAAAAAATCTCCTAGGAATTTCACTGTTGATAGAAGAGAAAGAGAGGAAGAAATAAAAAGAGAGAGACGGTCATACATTGTGCTGTTCTCACTAAATGAATGTTTATAAAATGAAACAGAATATTGCATAGATTGAGAGAATTTAGACATAAAATGAAGGCAAAATGACTAAATTACTTTTAAACTTGGCGAACTAAAGCGATTATCTACCATCTATCATTCAGTTTACGTACTCATTTGTGTTTAATATGACTATTTTTTTAACGAAAAGAAAAAAAAAACAACATTGAAAACAAATTAGCATATTTCCAACGGAACTTCTGAAACAAAGCTCCAGACCGATCTTTATAAAAGGGCAATTTAATAAAACTTCACTTTCAAACTTTTAAAGATTCAACATATTCAGTATAAATCATTTCTCTAGTAAAATGAGTTGGATATAAATAGTAAAAATTTAAATAAGATATGCCGTTATAGTAGAGTATCAGCCGTATGAAGCCTTAGCGCGGCGTTTAGCTTCGCAATTCAACATACAAAGTCACAAATTCAGATGTAAGGCGGAGAACGGAGTATCTTAATACTTGGTTCTATGTACCTCTACTGTATTCGAGACAAAGCGAGAACCTAAAAATAGTTACTTCTTTTATAGAATAGGTGAAAATTTAAAAAAAAGGTAAGAAAATACAAACTGTCTTCTTTTTTTTAACTCATACCTCTACATTCTAGACCCACATATTATTTGTACCCTACCCAAAAATTCACCCTATTTTAATATCATAAAAAAAATCCACATAAAATATATTTTCCCTACGCAGACATAACCACCATTTCCGTAAAAAATCCACTATAGGTAGTCTATTTAAATTACTTTATACTAAAGACCCAAGTTTAATCTACAAAAGTTAATCTCAGATTATTACAGAAACTTCAGTTAAAGCGAGTTCAGTTAAATTGAACTAATAAAAAACACCCGGCGTCCTCTCTCTGGATATTAAATACCGGTTGCCTGATGAATATTCTTGGTTGCAACTCTTGGACTTTCCTGAGAACTCATTATTAAACCAATATTAGTATTTTTCTACTTTAACTATATATAAATAATTATCTAGGACTGCTTATAGACGGGATGATAGTGGGTTTAGTCAGGTGAAATTTTATATAATATACTCGATATTATATAATTTTCATTTTTCAGCTCTAATAGACAAAGCTCAGACAAGCTCAGGTAGACAAAGCACAGCATTAAGTTCCGTTACTCAATGTCCTGGGAATTGGGCGGACCCGAATGCGTCTTAACACTAAGTTCGTAGATTCTGATCTGATCTACTCTGTGATGCACGAAGTATGAAGCTTCGTTTCTACCTAAATGTATTTTAAATTTAACTAATTTATAACTGACTTCAAAAAAAAAAATTTATTTAAAATTTATGTTTTTGAAATACTTTGTATTGGTTCATACTTGTATTTCATCCAATTAAGTTTCCAAGCACGTGCGCTAAATTTCTTTGGCGTGTGCACGTAATATATTTGTGTGTTCAGAAAAAAATCCTGCACAGGATTCAAACTGACGAACTTGACATCAAAATTTATTCATATAGAGATATATGCATATAAAAAAATGTGTATTTTAATATTTTCTGTGTCGTCGTTAGCAAGATCTACACAATAGTACTTCAGTTAATATGAAGATCGTTAAATTATTTCGAATCGTTAGGCCTCTGGAAGATGAAAATACTCGTCTTCTATGAGAATGGAATATGGTCAGATATTTATATGAGAAACGTTTTAAATGGTGGAGTGAATAAAATATTTGCTTTACTATAATGTTTTATGGAAAAAAGGAGATTTTTTAAAATAATGAGTATGACAGTAGACTATCGAACAAAAAAAATAGCTTTATGTTGTATCCCGCACACAGCAGAGCAGGCAGAAGGAACCTAGTGTTAAGACACTCCGTTCCCCACTTAAGGTCAGTCGTGTTGCAGGGGCACAAAGTTTGACTGTTAAACCTACTGCTTGTGGGTTCGATTCCCACTCAAGGAGATGAAATATTGACTTAAATTTATATTTCCATTTATTCGCTCAGTTCTCAAGGAAAAGCGCGGCGTTGAGTTGTGCCATACAACACGCAATCCAGAATTCGACAGTCTATCAAACGAAATCTGAATAATGAAAATACTCGGACAAATGAATTATTTATAATTGCCTAAAAAAATGACAAACACTCCATTCTCCATTTCTGTCCTTTCAGTATAATTAATGTTTGAATTTTAAAGGCAAATAATAAATTTTCTTTAAGTATAAATATGCAGTTTAGTCTCATGATACTCCGTTATCATTTTAACCTCCCAATAATAAAAAAAGCATTTTAAAAACACCTCACGGTTCATCCCAACGAAATAAATTTTATATTAAATTGAAGCTTAAACTAAAAATTAATTATTATCCCAGAAACAAATTTGAAATTTACAAATTTGGCCCCCGACATTAGAAGATTCCATGAAAAGTAAAAGTATCGACTTTTTTCAATATTTTCACGGGAACTACTCCCCCGTTGGTGTACCCGGAGATGAGTTCAGCGTCGAGAGGTACAATAAAGTTATTACATGATCTGTGCAAATAATGAGTTTTCTTTTATCTGCATATTTATATAGTTCCAAGCTGTATTCCACATATAACTAAATAAAGAGAACCTAGCGCTATATACCAAATTTACGTCGAATTTTCAAGATATTGCGGGGAAAGTGAGAGAACTGGACGCTGCGCTTCGTCTTGATACCGGAGCGAAGAAGTGAATATTATTCATTTAGCCGAGTGGAAGATTAAACCCACAATAGTTGTGCTTACGATCAGATACTGTGCAACTGCGCCACGGCGCCTTCACTCGACCTTGTCTGATAGCCAAAGAGACCCTATCCTACCTCACACTTAACAAATAATATCACTACCTGACATAATTGACATGCTTCATAAAAATACAATAATTACAAGTTGGTCAAATTCAATTTTTAATTTTATTACCAAATCGATTTTTACTGGCCTTTAAAAGTAAAAATTACCTGAAACTTAATACATTTTCGTATTTAAACGCTTTGTCGCAGTGTACAGTAAGGTTGCCCAAAAACATAGCCGCTATTTGGCTCGACTCCAAATAATAGATAGTAGGAATGTCAAAAGGTTTATAGGTATGTACGTATATGTCAGTTTGTTACATACTCAAATAGGGTAGTTAGTTGATACTGTTAGGCGATTTCTATACGAATAATCGAATTGCTTGCTTAGGTTCGATTTTAAAATAATTCACTGTCTCTAGTGGACTCTAGACAGTGAATTATTTTTGTTATCGTGCTCTAGCCACATGGGGTTTTAAGTTTTACCACTCAACATGCAATGTCTTGAAAAAGTACTTCTGCCTACTCTGGTAAACGGGAATAAAGCTCCTTTTTATAGCTTCACACTTTATTCTGTATAAAGCAGGGTAGGCAGAAGGAATCTGGGACCCGAGTGTTAAGACACTCAGTTCCTATTAAATATTACACTTCCATTATCCAATATCCGTCGAATTCTGGAGGGAGGCATTGCGTCTTGAGTGGACAAAGTCAATACCCAGCGCTTTGTCTTTGTCTTACGTTACTATAGCGAGAAAATGAAAATTCTCGAGTGAGAATCGAATCTACATACAACTGTCTCATTTACAATCACACCCTTATGCCACCGGGCCACGGCGGCCTCAATTAGACTGTTTTTTTACATTATATTACTCAGAAAGACATTGACAACAAAATAATCAAATTCCTCCCACTCCCATCAATCTCGCTGTCTTCGTTTCACGTAATATCCCCAAAGCTGTACATTACATGGAAAATTCATTGTAGTCTTTAATGAAAGTGATCGTTATATTAAGAATTTGTGCCTATGGATTAATTGTCCCTCATTGTAATCCCTCATATGTGGCAGGTGGTATTATCTATATATGCATAAATAAAATTAAAATGTCTGTCCGTGCATGATTTCAAAATAACCTTTTTCTTTTTCATATGCATATAGTTCTTTACATGGTATTAAAACATAAACAAAATATTTTAAAATTCTGTTTTTTTTTGTTGTGGAAAAATACAGTATATACATATACATAAGGCATTTATTTATTCTGGAGTTTCTGCGGGATCGAGATTTACGCGGGAAAAAATTGCGTTCCTCTGCTCTGCCAACCTAAGGTCTATGCAGATTTCCTAATTCTCCTCACACTTTTTATGAATATCTATATACCTTTAGTGTCCGTGATACTGTCTTTTAGAAGGTCAATCATCATACATTATATTTTTCTTATTATCTCTGGGTGAGAAGTAGAATTGAAATAAAAGAAATATCTATAATTTTTACTTTCCGAATTTTTCCTTTAACAAATAATTTTTCATTGTCACTGTCAGAAATCAAAATTAACCGTAAACCACATCACACTCAAGGTAATATTAACTCTTAAATATAAGCTAAAATGTAGAACATAAACACACGCAACCACAAAATTGTGGAAAAACTCTTTTCTTTTGATATTTTTGACATAATTACGATATAAACTAAGATAGTATTGTTTTTCAGAACCATCTGTACGTCTGCGGCCCATCGACGCGAATCTTGGTGAGTGAAGGAATAAATAATATTTTAATAGCTTATATGTAAAGATTGATTAATAACCCGACTAAGACATACAGGAATTTGGCAGTAAATGAACATATATATATATATATATATATATATTTGACGCAGCACTCTACCGCCACTCATTACAAACAATTGTCTTCTTAATTACAATCACAATACAGGGGATATTTATAGATATTTAAACATATATAGAAAAAATACTAACAATCCATTCATCAAATTTGTTACATTTTTTATATACATATAGGTGTAATATAACGTATAACTCACATTGTAATGGTCGCAATGCGGATATTATAGTTTGGAATGTATAATAATTGCAGCTACAAGTTAATAAATGGGTATTGTTTATATGAAATTCCGCTTGTTTTATCTTATAATTGTTCCCGAACATTTAAAGCGCATTTCATTATTGTAATTTTCGGTTTCCATTCAATTATTCCTTCGTATAATATGGAGATATTTATGAATAAAAAACCAAATTTATGTGTTAAATCATCTTTTCATTATTTCTTTAAATGAACGGAAAGATAAAAAGAATGAAGGCAATTAATTATTAATTAATCAAACTCTTATTTCAAGCCATTGTGGTAGAGTAATACAATATAGATATGTAAGCGCCATGGTTGTAGGTTCGTTTATGTAGTGTTTTTCATTTTGTCTGGTTAAAACGGAGACGTAATTCATTTTTTTTGAACCGGCAACTATCTTATTTCCACGTGACATTTAATTGAAATTGTAAAGTCAGATGCTGTCCTACTACACCACAATATGTCGTGATATTACATATTAAAGCTAGTATGAGTCAGAACTAAATAATAACTTTAGATCGACTGTAATAAGTTCATTGACCATTTTATTAAAATGTATAAAACTATTCAAAAACAAATTAGCAATTTTGTAAGTATCCTTTACGTTGCAAATTTAAATTTGATTAGTTTTACGCTATATCTCATATTGCAGGGAAGGCAAAGGGAAACTAATGTTAAAACACTATGTTTCAATTTTTGCAACATTGCCTGTTGAGTAGAGGAACTTAACGCCGCCGAATGAAATGAAAGTTTAGTAATCGTTTTTCTTTCAGTCTTATATTGTATCCCATATAGCGACAACTCCGCTATATAAGATATACTAGGATCTACAAGAAACTCCATTCTCCCAGTATATCTAATTGTATTGTATTCTCAGTGTATTAATTGTAGAAGAATAAAAAATGTAGAGTTATAAATTTACAAGATTAAACGGTTTCGTTTTTCTGACGCCGCCCCTTTCATACTGTTTTCTTTTTTTTTAAGCTTCACGTATCCAGCTTTTAGCAGTGAAGATTTAGAAACAAGGTACTAGGGAACCTAATGTTAAGATAATGCTAATGTTCTATGTCCATTGCTACTCTTCCGTTTCCTACTTTCAAGTGAGTTTCGAGGCATTCTGTGTTGAGTGATGGAAGTCAACACCGTGATTTGGTCTCGCTAGCAGAGCAAGAAATAAAAATATTCAATATTTCATTGTCCCATGTGGGAATTGAATCCATAACCATCGAGTTTACAGTCACACCATACACAGTACACACACATATACTTGTGTGTGCTACACCACCATTGGCCTATCCACTTTTAAATAACTTATACAAAAAAATATATATAAGCAAAAAATAATAGAATATTAAATAAATCACTGCGATTATATACAAATATAGATACTTTACAAATTTGCTGGATTGAATTATATGGAAAAAGTATTTACACAATGGTAGATAGCGTGAGTTTAAAAATTGGAACATATATTCTAAAGTGGGTTGCAACAAGTACAGTTGTATTTGAAAGTTTTGAACGATTTTTATAAAACGTTGAAAGTTTTTATATACGGGAATAACACTTTAGAGGTTTCAATTTTATGTAGAGCAATATAGTTTTGAATTAGAGTTATAGAAAAAATATTTAAAAAATGTTTGTTAGGTACATATTATATGTACGTACTGTTAAGCACAAACAAAATAACAGTGGCTGATTTACTTATGTCGTCTAGTCTTACATTAGGCTCCCTCTCCGTACCCTACTATTTGTGGGATTCAGCGTGACGCTAACGACAGCGTGTTAAAAATTACAATTTTAAAAACTAGAAATTTCTTCAGGTCTTTGTTAACAGGTGGAACTGATAAAATATGTCGATAGAAATCTAAGGAGTTCAAATTCTATAGTTATCAGTAAACAAGCCAGAGTTTTATTTTTCACGAAATATTAATGTGTGTATATAGCGAAAATTGTAAAATTACATGTCCACAGAATAAAAGAAAGTGAAAGCATCCTTGTTTCTTTAACTTTATATACAATGAAACTTGAGCCGTGCAATTTTATTATGAAGAACAAGGAAATTTACAAAGCCATTTTATTTTAAATTCAACCAATCACCATTTCCTATACGATTATACGCTCGTTGCATTTACAATTGTCGTGTTATCTTTATTCGCATTTGTAGCCTTCGCCTAAGTAGTAGATTTTGCCTGTAAAGAAAGTTCCTTGAATATTTCTATCATAAGCAATTTCAATTATCTTTTCAGTAAAGTTTTGTATGGTCTGACTTTCAGTATAGCCTGAATTAGTAGGAAAAGACAAACGACTGGTACACTTATAGGTAGGTAACAATTAGAGTTCTTCATTGGAAGTTAACAATTTTTATTTCATAGGAGGCGAAAAAGTTATTTAACATAACACAAATAATAGACGATTCAATATTTATGAAATCGAAATAACAACTTACGATCCCAGTAGTTTTCACCGTACTTTGTATGATTTTTTATATAATTATTAGTCATTGTGAGACAGTTTTGAAGGTTGAGTTCACAAATGCTGATGTAGCTCTTGAATGTTTTTATGTGTAAAATGTAGCCACAAACTGGATTCATGTGAGTTCTGTAAATTGACATTTATTCTTATTTATTGGGTTATAACGGGGTTGAGTTCCACCGCTCAAAATGCCTAGTCTTTTAATAAGGGAAAACTCTAATCATAAGACAAAGTATTGAAACTACTGCCACTAGCCAAGAGGTAACTGATTCAATCCTCTGTGTTCCAGGATGATTTTTATTAATTATCTAGATTCTAGATCATTACAATCAAAAATTTAATTAGCTTTTACCTTAAGGAGTCTCAGCAAACCTATTTCCCTTTAAACTTTATGATTAAGAAAATGACTACATTTTGTACCCTTTACTACTATCTTCTAAATCTTCTTTTTGATTGTAACAGGCAGTCATGGCGCAGGGACACAAAGTGTGACTGTAAAATCGATTGAGTCGTGAGTTCGATCCACTTGAAGAAATAAAATATTTATTTTCATTTCTTTATTCTGGTGTCAAGGCAAAAGCTCGGCGTTGAGTTCCGCTACTCAACACGAAATGCCTCCAGAACTTGGCGGAAAGTGGGTAACGAAGTGCCTTAACACTAGATTACCTCTGCCTACCCTGCTGTGTCCGGGATACAGCGTGAAGCTAATTTAATTTAATTTGATCAAGCAACCGAAATTTTAGCTTTGCTAGAACGACGTGCCTCTGGAAATATACATCAATCTACAAATACGTTACGTTACGTTTCAAATAAAAAACGTTTTATATCAACAACAAAAATACGGTTATAATAAAGATTTTTATCGTCTATTAAACCGTTTCAATTCAGTGCTATTTTTATTTGATATCAGACTTTTTATTGGACAATCGGATTTCTTGAAAGGGAATAGTCTGAAAACAATATACGGAAGGCTAAAGTTCGTTACTTAAGAAAGTTATTTGAAGGAATAAGAGTTCAAGCGAACGTTCTTTACTTATATATATCTTATCTTAAAATTTCCAACATCATTCTCGATGCTCGGGGACAAATGATAAATACTTATAATGAAATTTGGATTAGATAAACGAACATTGTTTAGTTTTCTTTCTCTCCGATTAATATCGGAAATCACTCTTAAAGTATAAGCTGAAAACCCAAATTGGCTTGGCATTGCATTAATATTATTTGAGATAAGAGAAGAGCTATAAATAGAAATCAATTAATTTAATTGATATATTTAATATGAGTATTGTCGCAACCATAGTATTGTTGAGCTGTAATGACTGTAAACGATGATGATGATTGTGGCTGAACTGTTGCATAAAATTTCAAAATTAACATTTGTGTTAATTTTTCAGCCATATTTCAATTTAGATCCAAATTTATTCCGACTATTTCAGATATTTCTCCATAAAAAAATATTCTAACTGTACTCGTAGACATCTGTTTCGATCGTCGTAACAGCTACTGTAGTCCTCCTTCAAGTTTTCGGGCAACTTATCGTAATCAATGCCTTCGAATATATGAACCGGTTTCTCGATGTCTGATAGTTTGAAGTCTATCAAATGTGGGAATGGTAAAGGTTGTTGTGGTCTCGCATTGAAACCTGAAATCAAAAGTTTTGTAAAAAAATCTGGATTATACGGAAAATGTTTGTCTATGATTTCTACTGAAGAGTAAACATATCTTTATATTTATTAAGATAGATTATTCTGTCTAGATTTATAATTTTCATCTTTTTTTTTTATAGTTCCATTCATCAAAAGGGAAAAGCGGAACCTTTATAGGATTACTTTGTTATCTGTCTGTCCGACTGTCAAGCCTATTTATCTTGGTATCGCGTGGAGGCATCATGCGGAAATTGATACCAAATGTTTAGGTCTATGATCCCTTGAAACACGGAAAAAATTAAGGTACTGAAGCAAAAGGGTCAAAAGATATAATGCATTCAAAATGCAGCAAAATCGGTATCGATTATAAATATAAGATTCGCGCGTTTTCAAAACACACACACACACACACACACACACACAC
>DVQM01002323.1:0-10268 GCA_018231645.1 Heliconius ricini | reverse complement strand
TAAACGAATATTCGGCGCATCTCTAGCTATAATACGTGCGTATTATTAATAACAGTTCGATTCCAAACGGGCGAAGCCGCGTTCAAAAAGTTAGTAAAATATAAAATAAATTAGCCTTATTTGTGATATACAAGAATCTCCGCAAGATTTGAACCACTTCACTTTATTGTACTCCCATAGTTTGTCGTTTTCGATAAAGCTTTGTTCAACAATACCAGTAGAATATTCTAAAGCAAATCCAGAGCTATTCAAGCGTTTCTTCTCAGTAAATCGTTTATCCATGTAGGTTAGAGAATAAAGAAACGCTTATTTTCATAACGTTTATAGCTTACAAATATCATTGGAAGGCTGTGAGCTGCAGCTAATGCGATTGTTGGGGGTTCGACTGAGTATCGGGGTTTAGTTCTCTGTTTGAACCTTTTATAAATATGAGAATAAAATGACATACATGTAACTTACCGCAATATATTTCTGCTTCCTCCGCGTGATATTGGGAATTTAAATTCAGTACCATCGGTTGTTGTCTTCAACTACGACGCAATAACTTTAACCAAAATGAAATACTGATATAGTATAAATTCTATAAGTATATAGTATAATTTTTTATAAATGCTCTTTTTTCATCTTTATTTCTTTTACATTAAAATTTAAAACATGAATATATTTTTATATACATAGGTAATTTGGGTTATCTTCTCGCAGTTGAATGACCGATAACACCTCTTTGTGACTAAAGCAATTATGTAATGTTTGACTAACGTGTAAATGTAATTCGGTCAACTCGAAAAACATACAGTATCACAATTACGGAATTAAATATACCTAATTATTTTCTTTAATATTGCAAAAAATTATATTTTCTTAGTAGGTAGCAGTAACGTTCCCTGCATACCTCGTTCGCTTCTGGAGGTTCCTAATTCGAGGACATTGTGTGTCGAGGGGCGGAACTCAATCCGTTTTTTGTCTCGTTACTACAGCGCGAAAATGAAAATAATTAATTCCCCCGAGTGGCAACCAAAACCGCAACCGTCGCACTTATTGTCAAACGTTGTTTTCTTTATTTTAAATTTTTAATTATTCCACTTATATGTTATTACATCTTTCAAGCAGATGAGATGACTAATAAAAATATTATATTTCCAAATTCTTCAATGAGAACTGCCTTTATGAAGTCCTCTTCAATTTAAGAGACCTTTCAAGTTCCCTTCCTACACACAAAGCTTTTCTGATACTTTGAACATTTTAATAATCAGTGATAAAACGATTTTTTGTCTTGAAAATAAATATTTGTATAAATGTATTTTCCCTTTGTTACAAATTTTACGTTACTTGGAAAAGATTTACACGTCAATGTTTATGTATTTTTTTTATTTTTTTTACAATTTCTTATAGATTAAGTGTCGTTTAATACCTTTCATTTTGTCTTTTAATATAATTCTTTAAATTGGTATTGGATTTCCTAATTAAACTCTGTTTGACAGGTGTGCGATATCTATACATGTAAGAAAATTGTAACTGACGTCTGTCTGTACATGAAAGATATATGAGAAAATATATTGTTACAGGTATTCATCAAAGTTATAGAACCAAAAACATTTTTATTGTCTGTATGTCTCTACGTTTGTACACGCTAATCTCAGAAACAGCTTAACCGATTTAAATGCAGTTTTAATTTAAGTATTTTTGGCAAACAATAAGTTTATTTCAATCGGCTTATAAATAAAAAGTTATATCTATTAAATTACAGAAAAATAACTTCCCTCTTTTAATTGGCTTTTAATTTTTAATGTATAGATAGATGTTGTATTTTAAACGATTATATTAAATTACGAAAGTAATCAAGGTTAGTAACTAAATAATTGTGTATTGCATCAAGTGGAAAAAGTAGCGAACAGGCAGCAATTGTGTAGAGTTAGATATATAATATATAGAGATATGGACTATTAATATTAAAAGTAGGGTGAAGGAACCCAAAGCAGCACTTAATACTTAATTATCGAAAATAAAAAAAAAATGTTTCATACACAGTGGTAAAGAACATACAATACTCATTCGGTTGCTCTGAACAAAGATTAGAATGCAGTTCACGTATCTGCGATTGTTTTCACGAAGACGACACGTCCGCTTTACCTTCGGTGTACATATACCTGCCAAAAGAAAAGTGGCTCATCTTAAATATTATGCAATACATAATTATTTTTTTTTCACCTCACTATTGGTGAATGAAAATATTTTTTTATTTTTATTTTTCACCTCACTATTGGAGAGTTAAAATTAGTATTGTTTTATTATAAGCTTCACCGAGGAACGAGAGAAAACGGAATGCTAAACGCTACGATATCTCTAAACCTCTTTCTCCTCGTCCGCTATAATCAACATCTTCAAACCTCTACACATGTAGAGGACCCCTAGAGGACATCCTCTAGGGGTCCTCGTGCTTTTTACGTGACGATTGCATGGTAATATCTGTTAACTTGATAATAAAATATTAATTTTAAAAGACATTTTGTTTTTACTAAAAATTTCTATTAAAATATTTAAGTATCTACATTTAATTTAGTTATTTTTCTTAGAAAGTTCTAGTTTTAGTTCTCTCAGTTTCTAAAAAAATATTTTAAAAAAACTTTTTTAAAATTTTAATCTAAATTATATTCTCTTTCTTTCGGTGTGAAAACACAATTTTGTTGCATGTTTCTTTTTAAGCATTTATTTCCTTTAAAAAGTGAAAAAAACCAACAAGATATAGTAATGCCAATAGTGTCAACTATTACCAAGGTCACATGATTGTCAAATATCTCTCTAGAAGAACAATGCATTCTAAATATTTAGAAGTTTAAAATAGAAAACAACGCCATCAGCGATACATCAATCAAATGTAATTGGAACTGTTGTGGGTTTGATTCCCGCCCGGGGCAGTAAATCATTTTTATTTACTCTCTCTAGTGGCTAAACAAAGCGCAACGTTTGGAGATCTGTGAACATGATTATAATTTAGCTTATAATATAATTTTCTTTATTTGTCGGATAGACCATTTTATAAAACGTTTTATGGCGAAGGTTCCTATGACAATGTAGGAAGACGTGATGTGACGAAATCATTGAAATATAATTCGTGTGCGGTCGCCACTTATAATGTTTATAACTTATTATTTTTCTATTATATTATTATTTTATTGATATAAATTAGGTTTTTTGCCTTCGTTTGTTTCTCACTGTAACAGTGTTTAACTGTAAAAGCTATATTTGTGGGTTGGAATTAGGGAAATTACATTAAATATGACGTGGGTTTGCATCGCTCAACAGCAACAATTTTGTTTTAGTGAAAAGTCATCTTGCACTATCTAATCAGCAATATCTAATCTAAACTATTTTTATATGTCTAACTTCCATATGTCGAAAAGAAATTTGGATAAAATAGGGGGTACGTTGTAACAGACAAACAGATACTCATTTACACTTACAACAACTCTCTTAAGCCATATGTTAAAAATCTAAGAAAATATATTTTCAATCATACAAAGGCTTTTAGAGTATCATCATAAATCTCTTTACACAAAATTTCCTGCAGAGCAAACTGTCTTTCATACATAAAATGGAAGTCTCCATATATTCCGCATAGGATCTTAATAAATCCATGTATGGATCTGAGGAACATAAGATAACGTATTCAAAGTGGAGGCCTGCGCATTAAACTACACTGGTATGAAATTGGCTGTAAGGCTGATGATATGTTGACTTTCCTTTTGAACGCCAATGCATTGGTTGGTGTGGTGTCTTCAGTAAACGTTAATTGGGAAGCTCATCTTTTATTTTCTGATTTTTATTTCTTTGGAAAACGTGGGATAGCCCGGTTTCGCTGTGGTTTTTGGTGGTTTAAGTGGTTTAAGTCTTAAAAAGAAATTTAATATTGGGCGCTTTTTTATTTTTTAAACTTAGTAATAAAATTAAACAGATACATTATGTATAAACTAATTTGAAAAGTTAAACACTATTGTTCAAAAAATACAAATCTGAAAAGCCCAAGAACACTGCAGCCAAACAGATGAATATAGTTACGAGAATGAAGGGAATCTGGCTTACAATATTTAGAAAGTCGCCTGTATTATGAAAGCAAAAGGAAATAAGCAGTCCGTTTTCAGGCAAACTTAATTTCCCACGTGACTCACAACTTTCAGGAGTCGATTATTGAGTGGCATATGGAAGAAAGGGAATTGTGATATGCCCGCCCTCCATATGATTTATATTGAAAAGTAGACAAAAATTTCATACAATTTAGTTAAATTTAGCTTTTAATGATTCTATTTCTAATTACCTACTAGTTTTTAATTGCGGCTCGATCCCGTGCAGATGTTGTTTGACAAAAAATATTTCTCATTTAATAAGAAAGGGAATGCAATCTTTATATACGTAACACCATATTAAAGCAAACCATGGCGTTCTTAGAGTTTGATGAATGTTGAAAACATTGTATCAGTAGAAGATAGAAGTATTTAATTTCCCATGCGGGCCATCGCTCTTGAGGGCCAAAAGCTCTGCGAGATCATATCGGCGGGGAGCTTTCTTCGTGACGCAACGTCGAGGTCAGTTTACTTAAGGTTAATGATAATTTTGAATAAATAAACGAAATACTGTCTATTAATATTTATTATGTAATATGAGACTAAAAATAATCTTGAGACAGTTGGAAGGTGTCATAGTGTATACAAATAATTTACATCTCATTTGATATTGGAAGCCAAACTAAGGCGTTGATTTAAAGCGTTTAGCGTGTAGTGAGCAATGTTTCTAAAATAAACGGAAAGAAAAGAAAAGAGAAGAACTTACAAAAAAAGAGTAGCTTATCATTCGTGGGGAGGCGGTTTCTCTATGCCAATCCCACATGACATAATCTCCAGAATATACAATATTATAAATTGATTATTGTCGTTTTTAATTTGTAGTGTAAATGAAAGGCATATTCTCGAAATATCCAATTAATAGTTTTTTTTTTAAGTCACGCTGCATCCCGCACACAGCAACGTAGCCAGAGCGAAGTGTTAAGACACTCTGTTCCCCACTTTCCGTCGAATTCTTTAGACTTTACGTGTTGAATGGTGGAACTTAAGGGTTTTATCCGGTTGCCTGAGCGAAGAAATAATAATATTTTTTAAATTAATATTTCTGCGTTGAGTTCTTCCACTCAACACGTAATGCCTCCAGAATTCAGCAAAAAGTGGGGAACGGAGTGTCTTAAAATTAGGATCACTCTGCCTACCCTGCAGCGTGCGGGATACGGCGTGAAGCAATTAAGATTTACCGTACAAGTACGAGTAGGTACTTGTGTAGTGTATGTAAAACCTTCAAGCTCAATTTGACCCACGTCCCGTGTCCGATTGGGCTGAAATTCAAATTACGATTTCAGTTCTGATGTCAATGAAATTATATTTAATATTTTTTTAGCCATATTAAACATTTTTACACAACCCACATAATATGGATCTAAAATTAGGAAGGTTATTTTAAAGTTTTTTTCATTAATATTCTATTCTATATATATATATAATATACACACACACACACACACACACATATATATATATATATATATATATTTACTTAAATAAAGTTGTTTTTAGATCTGTCACCCCGATAGCCTTACTCATCCTACGAGGGCTCAATCGATGTAACTAACGACGTCCATCTAGTGATCCGGCTACATACACTCAGATTCCATTTGCCGCGGTTATTGGACCTCTCACGAGTATTAAGTAATGAAAACTTTTCGGTTCGAGCTAATATTGTTTTCAATTTATGTGTGGAAAATGTTTTTTTTTTGCTTGATACCATGTTTGTTTTGTTAAATTGTTTGATTGTACGGTGATTGTGGATTCGATTCTCACTTGGGGATAATGTTTATAAATAAAAATAAAAAGTTTCTCCTTTTTGCCAAGAAAGACAATAAACCTAAAAATCACTTTGCTCTCTGTATGTCGATTATTTCAGAGATTGTCTGTTGGTTCCGTGGCCATAATAAAAAGATAATTGATAAGATAAGAAGATAAAAAAAGATATTTGTACATACAAATATTCCTGTCATCGAGAATAGAAACCGAAACTTTTCACGTATAAGATATTTATATTTCCTAAATACATCACATGAATTATTTAACTTTTTTAGCTTCACTTTAAGCTTAATTTTTCGAAGCATTGTGTGTTATGTTACTAAAATAAACGCTGTTCTTTGTCTTGTTGATAGAATGAGAAAATATTTCGTTCCCCTAATTGACAATCGAAACCTCAATCGTTCAAAATCAGGCTATTCTGATGCGCCACGACGGAAGTATTATATTAGTATATATTTTAGGGTCCCCTCCCCCAAAAACCTGGAATATCTGAAAAAACATATTGACGCGTATTAAAAGCTCATAAAGCATTAACATCCCCTAAAAGGGTTCAGTTAAAAAGATGACATCTGCCAACCCTTGTCCCTTTGTTCGGAGGGAAGTACCGATTCAGACCGATACTCTCTGCTCACTGACTATGAAACCCTTTGCTATATTTAATGGAGCCACGGTGCTCTTACTTAATTTTTTATTCTCTTTTGGTAGGGTAGGAGAACCAAGTCTTCAAAAATTCCGTTTTCCACTTGGCGTGGTAGATACATTGCGTGTATTAAGCGGAGAAATTCAACGCCTCGTTTGATATTATTCGAGGAAGTATCGTTTTTTTTCTCGGGGTAGAAGCTATTAATTATTTATTTACAATAAAAATATTAATTCGAAAATAGAATGTGACATTCTTTTTTTAAATTTTGTACTAATCTTATAGACCGAGGTCTCAGATTTCCCAGACCTACGTTTTTTTTGGCAAACTTGAAATTTTGAAGATTAATAGTCTTAATATGTAGTTTAGTCGGTATGCGTACTTACTAACTTGAAAGTGGGACCCCTTCAGAGGTAGCGCCAATTTAAGGTACAGACTCACCCACGTTAAAATAGAAACGCTCGTATTTAAAATATGTTGTTAAGAATAATATAAAGAATCTATATTTGTTATTACCAGACCCTTTACGTGGGCCTTTACTCCTGCTAGATGTCTTAAAAGTTGTTTAAAGTTAGGGCAAAATACGTTAAACTAGCAAGCTTTAATGTTACATAGTTTATTTACGGACTATTTCAAGACTACCTATAATCACCCAGACCAATCCGATGGTCCAAGCATCCTCCCAGACAAATACACCTTTATTTGGCGCTGCTTCAGAAAACCCACTTTCCAGTTTGTGAGTACGCATGCTATCTTAATTGCATATTAGACTTAGTCCTCAAAATTTCAGCTTTACTAAAACGAAGTACGTCTGGCGGCCCAGGGCTCATGGGCTATCAGACTTACTCTAGTAAATACTGATGAAAATCAAAGACATACTCTTAAGCACTAATAAAGTACAGTTTTGTATAAAAAAGAAAATAAAAAAGAAATATATTTACTTCATGGTACTGTTGGTTAAAGCAACTTTAGGACTTACGCGTAACCGATATCGATTAACTCAAGCACGTTATATTCACCACGTCATGTGGACATCGGGCGCGTCTAAGCGATAGCAATTGTCGATAATCCACATCCTATTATAGGATTAACTCCCTCATCTGAATTAATAATACGATTTATGTAATAAGATTTAATTAATATTTAAAGGTATTTTTATATTATACGGAGTAGTACGAACTGGTAGAGCTTATATATATATATTTTTATTTTATTTCTTAGATAGATCGAAAGAAACTTGAGTTCGTACAAAATTCAAGTTTCTTAACTTTTCTTAGATTCATAATCGAATCCACAACCATGCACAATCCGATTGTACTACGGTAGCGGTACTACATTTTAAACAAAGAGTAAAAAAACAGGTAGGTATATTTAACTAAGCACAGAAACACTGAGTATTTAAAGAATGTTTGAAGAAGAATATATTTTTTACTTTTAGGTCTTGTAAGTATTATAGTGAGGAACAACAATACTATACATATTATTGCTAAGATTCATGACGTGCGTGTAATGAAATTCTTAGATTTTGATATACAAGTGTTTTTATCATCACTACTTTAAATGAAACCACAGTTTTTACTGCTCTACAAAAACCAAATAAAAGAGATATAATACAATAAAAACAAAAAAGATTTTTTCAAAAACGAAAGACTGATTTTTTCAAACAAAATAAATGATAAAATTATCGTTGTAAAAGAAAACGCCATTTATCAAGAATGACTTATACACAGACACAAACCTATTAAAGCGATAACGCCGCACACGCCTCATTCACGACATCGACTCGTAGGTAATGGCGGCGATGTTGAATTGCGTAAAATAGAACGAGATATATAGTTTTCTCGTTCTAGTATGTTTTATGAGAATGAAAAGCGGCAGATCTGCAACGCTTAGTAGTATTTTTGTAGTGGTAGGTATTTACGTTATTGGTATATATTCGTGACTGCGTCACACGAAATACATACTGTATTTCGTATAAACATCGTGAAATGATGAACGACGCTGTAGCCCGCATTCCGCAAGATGAAACGTATTGTTAAGATACTCCGTCCTCCACTTTCCGTGGCCTCGCGTGTTGAGTGGAGGAACTCAACGCCGGTCTTTTACCAGAGCGAAAAATGAAAATATTAATAAATAGTAAGTATCACATTAACTCGAGTGGGGATTGAACTCACAACCGTTACGTTACAGTCACACCCTTGTTCCCCATGTACGTAATGATAGTCTCAATAGTTTTAATTTTAAGGCTAAAAGGAAGACTTTATATGACATAGTAGAGTTGACGGCCGAGTTCACGGTCACTCGCTACACCGCATTAGTCGTATTGTTTGAATAAGGTTTCTATACTTTAGAGGTTATTCGTATTGTTAATGGTTGCTTGTTACTTTTAAAGTACAGTTGGTGGGTGGTAAAATCTTTACCCTCCTAGGTTGTCTGTATCTTGTAATAAGTCCAAGCACGGCTTTGCGTTCCACCACTTAACAAGCAATATCTCAAAAATAGAGCCGTACTATAATAGGTAAACGAAATCTCTCAATAATCAGTTCCGTCGGTCTCCTCTCATATAAGCGAGATATAGCGCAAAGCTAAAAAAAAAATAATAGAAAATTTTCGGAAAGCGCTTACAGATTTATCTAAATTAAACGCATAGCTTTTTGAATTTACAATATATTAGGGCCGAGAAACTTCGATAGTACTTGCCAGTGATATTTCACGTTTCTTATAAAAGTAAAGCTGTAGAGAAACTTTTGAGGAAGCCGCTCACTTAACGTCTGGCAGAACTTTATAGTTTGCTTCACCGAAAGAGGTTGTTACATCGCTTTTGCTCAATTGTGATTTTGTTATTATAGACCTGACAAATTATGTTAGGTGTGAAAGCAATGCAAGTAATGATAATATCCTTTCACGCTTATTTCCGCTTTGCAGGATACACATAGGTAATGTAGTGCACGACTGGCCTAAAATGTAATGTATGTTTCGTAAACTCGTTTAAAAATTTGAAAGATACATTAAATACTAATAAGCTTAATAATACCCTTTGGGGTGCGGGATGCAGCGTGAAGCTGATTTTATTTGAAGTTTAGTAATTAACATCTACTTGACCTTGAAGTAACACAAACATTAGTATCATTTGACATTATGATATCATCGCTTATGGTTAATGTACCATCGCTATGTCATCACAGTGTTGCAACACTATTAAAATGGAAGAAGATTTTTTTTGAAATAGAAGAGAGAAGAGTGGGGGTATTGGGACAACGTCTGACTGTTAACGTGACAGTTCTGGGTCTCATTTCCATTCGGCGAAATTTTCTCTTTCTCGTAACTACACAAAATGTAGCGTTGACATGTGCTTCTCAATTTGCCTTATAGAAAATTAAATCATCGAAATTTTAAGCTATGATTTTTTCAATTATAGTGATTAAGGGAAAAAATATATATGATAAAATCAGCTATTATGATTAATCTTCACATTTGTATATATAATCATGAAGGTAGTATAGAAAGTATTCATCACTTCGTTTTTACTTTCCACCATTAATGTTTTTTATTGTTCCGTATCTCAAAAGTAACTCTTATAGGATCACTTTGTCGTCTGCCTATCCAGGCCATTTATGTCCTTAGATCCCTACAATTCTGAAATTGGTACTGATCTCTCAGTGAGTGATTGAGTCCGAATGGCTGACTCGCCGATTCGGTCTTTTTAAAATTTAAATACGGTATCGTCAGGTTTTTAACGTTAAAAG
>DVQM01002322.1:0-10268 GCA_018231645.1 Heliconius ricini | reverse complement strand
AGTTATATAGTAGTTTATTATATGCAATACAATGATATTCCAATTTAAGGCTAAAATATCAAACCTTTTGATGGGTGGTGTAGCTTGAGAAGGAGACGGCATCAAGTGATCAGGCGGCCGAGGCAGCGGTATAGGGGCCACTGCACCCTGACTTTGTCCATGGATCTTGACCAAGGCGTTCTGGTCCCTCATCATGTATCGACGGCATTTGAGCAGACCAAATATAACTACGATTGCCAATACTACCCCGAGTAATGCCATCAATATCATCATGTAATACGACGAGGATTCACCATTTGCCACCTTTAAAAATATAATACAAAATATTTTTAGTACAATCACTATGTTACTGTATGTTAATATATGCAACTACCTGAAGTACTTACCGGCACGCCTTCGTGACTTTCAGGATCGTTAGGTCCAGGCAAATTCTTCTTCTGCCGACTTCCAATCATAATTCTCAAATCTCCGGACGCCGGTTGAAATATAGTAGCTGCTAATAAGAATTTAAGAGTATCTTCCAGTTCATTCGAGTCACTCAATTTCTTTTTCGCCACAAAGTATATGACGCCAGCTTTAATATCTTCGTGGGTAAAATATGCTACTTCCCTTTCTCTTGCACTAGTTTTTTCTCCTGAACTTCGAATGATCTTCTTGATAGTTCCATACTTAGGTTTCTTTATGATCGTATAAACTGGATCACTCGCAGTCAGCTTGGCCAGCTCAGTAGCATCTAAGTTACTGAGAGTTAGTTTAGCCTTATCATCTTCTATCTTTAAATTACCCAACGACATTAACGGTTGTACAATTACATTAATTGTAAAAGGTAAAGTTGTGTTACTATTGTGCACATAAGCTACAAGATCAAAACTGTCGTTAGCAACGGTCATGTCATTTTGCATATAAATAACAACTTTATCCATTAGATCTTTATGAGAGAAGTACGTCACAGGGTTGCGGCCCAAGTAAATCATTCCGTGGACAGGCTGCCTTGTGATATTGTACCAAACTTTGGATTTCTTTGCGTTTGTTTCTATATGTATCTGGTCAATGGTAACTGAAGCTACGTTAGAACCTTGCTGCAAGTATATCGGATGGAGAGACGTCGCGTTCAGTATTACTGGAATAACATCTATCGTGAACACTGTATAGGTTGGTTTAAACTGACCGTCCCACACTCTAAAATAGAAAGTAGCCGTTTGTAACAATCCAGAATGTTCATAAACAATTTTTCCGTTGTTTATATCTTCTTGTGTAAATTTATTTATAGACTGCGCTTCGTCCATTGTTTGGTTTTTGTCAAACATCACTAACCGACCTTGCGTCGGCCCACTAATAATGTCGTATAAAATACCAGATGGTCCCGTATCAGCGTCTTCAGTTGATAAATCGTCCTTAGTCAATGTATAGTTTTCACCTTGAACAACTTGTATTTGAGGGGAATCAGAGAGCAATCGAAAAGGCTGATCGTTGACAGGAATAATATTTATGGGTATAGTCACATTGCACAAAAGTACATAGTCTGGTAGCAAATATAAGGCCATATCTATTTTATCTTGCATTGTATCCGAATCGTCGTGTTCATATGTGACCACGCCACCTTCGAGCTGCGCCTGCGTTAGCGACGACAGGTACGGTTTCAGTTGACCATGAGTTGGACTAGACCACTGTGCCTCTATTTGTGGCTGTCTGACTCCAGCTTGAGACTCTAGGTACGTTATGACATTTGTCACGTTCACTCGTAACGGCACCTTGTCACCTTCTTGAACTTTGATTTTTGGTATAAACACGTACTTGGAGAGACCGCCGGAGGAAACCGATATATCTACATTAAACATTTGATCACCTATCGGCTTAGCCAGAGCTGCTTCTACCGTAAATATGAAAGAGTCGTTAGTGTAGAGATCGGAGAATGGGTGGGTATGTTCGTAGTATACCAAAGTGTCGTTAACATCTTGCTGGGTGAATTGTTTTATAGATCTGTGATGGTTTTCACCATTAAGCATTATTAATCTACCCAAGGTAGGTGCTCTGTCAACTTTGTATATTATATTCCTAGAAGGGTCAGAGCATTTGGACATTAGTAAATAATTGTTTAGAGGCTCCCTCATCAGGGGGAAAACACGTAATGTTTGCTTTCTAATCAATTTTAATGACACCGACTTTGTTGTTATTAGAAACGTTATTTTGGACAACTCGTGAAGTCCATCTGTTACATTAAATATCATCTTGCCCTTTGAACCGTCTGAAAACAATATTATTAATTTAATGACGCAACTGCTTATTTTAGAGAAAATGTATTTCAAAAAGACGGTAGCAACTTACTTTTGTGGACAAAAATTACTTGTCTATTATCAATATCGGCTTGTGTGAAATGATCGACGGGATTCTCTAGATCTCCTTTTACAGCAATGTAGCCAGAAACAATATCAACTACTCTTATTGTTACATTCTTAAGTGGTGTATCAATATCGTTGACGTCTGTAAAATGTTTTTCTTTTTTAAAATAAAATATTTTTATTTTAAATTGGAATATTTATTAATTACTTATATGCAGTACAATATAATGTTACGATAATTTTTTTCTCTAATATAGATTTTTTTAAAAATAAAACATGTATATATAACACATACACAATTCATTCCTAGTGAATGTGAACGTCCCGCCTTCCCAAACACAGAGGCCAGTGTTAGCAGCTACTATTGGTGGTTCATCGTTCACCGGCATTATGTTGATTCTCACAAAGAATAATTCACTTTCTTTTCCTCCTTCAGTAATTGCTACAAGTTTGATTGAATCTGAAGATTCTTCCGAGCCGTCATTAACGTACTAAAAATAGTATATGTCGGTCTTAAAAACAAATCTTTATGAAAAAATATTAACATGAAAAAGAGTTCTCATATGTTAAATAGAAAAGTTCTTTGCAAAATAATAGAATTCTATATATATGCAACGTAAAAAATATTAAAAGGGATGCCACTTACCAATATATTACCGGAATTAAGCTTCAGTATGGGTAGCAATGATAATTCTTGATCACCCATCATAATTTTGCCGTATTTCGGTTTTTGTATTATTTTGTATGATATCACTTTACCTCTATAATAGTCGGTAACAATTTTAAATAAATCCTGTTTCACACTCACAGATTCGCCTTCTATGACTGTTAAATTAGACGCTGTTACATAAAAATGTTCAGGTATTATTATCACGATCAATTCGACATCGCGGAGCCACACTATTCCGTTAGTGACATCCATTTTTATTTTATCCCTAGTACGATTTACTCCAGACTGCACGTATACCAGTCGATTAGAGTTAATAATCGATTGATCAAACATATTTGTATGTATTGGTTCTTCATTGTAGTTTTCCATCTCAATAGTACCTGGGGTAGACGATATTTCCAGCCAGCCATGGTAAGGACCTTCTGTTACTTGATAGACAATGTTAGAAGGTTCAATTTGAATATGCATTACCTAAAAGAATAAGAATATAATGATTCACGAATATAGTACACTCAAATATTATTATAGTTCAAAGACAATATTTTTTTATGGCTTGCATATTTTTATATAGAATCACCATTATTATTATTTTTTGAATAGATTATAAGACTTATATCTTTGAAAGTTCTGATAACTACCATTTCTGATTACCCAATACATTAGTCCCAATTTCCATCAAATTAAAGTAAAACCTATCGCCACACACAAACGTTTACGCCGCGTCAATAAAACCCTTACTTGTATAAAATTTTATATAATTGAGGTTAATACATACTTCTAATATGTCCTTAGTTATGTTGACGCTGGTTGATTCCTCTACTATAAGCGGTTTGTTAGTAGTAATTTTAAGAGGTTCCCAGTAGCTTGATGGGAAAATTTTAATAGGGTAAACACCTTCTCCCCACGCCTCTAAGCACATCACTTTAAATCTAAAATAAAATTTTGTTTAGAATTTTTAAGAAATATCATTTTTTTTTATTTTTTTGTATCAAGTCAATTTGGGTTGATATGTATATAATATATTGTTAGATAATAAAAATAAACAAATAACCTTTTGTTGTAAACAAAAATAATTTTCATAATGAAAACAATGCCAACAGTAATTGAATTTTCGATACAAAACTGCTAAAAACACATTAACGTACCTAAACATATCTGTAGGTGTCTTCGGTTCGCGATGTCGGTAAGAAACTCTTATGGCGACAATATCGAGTTGTGTAAAACTAATCGCCCCTTGTCCTTCGCCAACTTCTATGGATCCATGTTTTGGTTCTTGTGTTATTTCATAGCGGATGTCTTCCTCTAGACAGTTCATATTTGTGTCCACCTTTATATCAGAAGAAAATAAAATATTCAATAAACCATTTTTTAAATATATATAAACATTAAAAGTTGATGAATAATGAAATTTTCTTAATTCATGTGAATTTGACATAAAACCATAATCTAACACAAAACAAATACGTACTTGCATATCTCTAGTGGTAATAACAACAGCCTTGCCATTTTCGACTATAGAACCATTTGTAGGGTACATCCTTATAAATGGTGGTGACGCTTGAATTTCCAAGTTACCATTGACATCAAACAATCCGTCTGAAATCCAAAATGACATTTTCCCATACTCCTTGCCTTGATGTTTAAAGAGGACAAGGTTTTTGTTGATGTCGTCTTGCGTAAACTGAGCTATTTGTTCCGAAGGATTATCCGCGCGGAAAATACCTCCATTGGGCGGATCTTTTGTAAATCTTTGAACAGTATATATAATATCTGCGGGCTTTGTATCTAAATCAGCATCAGTGTAGCTCAAATCTCTAGACGTTATAAGTCTGGCTCCGCCGTGCACTATATGGAATACCTTCTCATTGGCACGTACCGGACTGTTATCATTTTTAAGTATTATGTCAATGTGGAACACACCAACATATTGAAAATCTTCAGGTTCTGGACTGAGAGCCATGAAATGAAAAGAATCGTGTCTACTCTCGGAGTCGTCGTGCGAATAGTATACTCTGTCAGAATTTAGCTCTTGCAGTGTAAAATAAGTAGTGTTATCTCTTAATATCTTCAAGTTATCAGTTATAACTTCTATTTTTCCATGTTTCGGTAAATGTGTTATGTTAAACACTAAATTGGTAACAACATCTGTTCTGAAATTGAGATGGGTTGCCGGTATTGCCATTCGAGAACCTTCTATAACTTGCAGTCGTTCTAAGGTAGTGCGCACCCTTCCAGACAAGTGGTCGGAGGTGGAAGTGCCGGGAACATGTCTGATAGTCATAACTCCGGTAATATTTTCACATTCCGTAGCTCCCACTACGAATGTGAATTCATCTTGTATGTGAGAATAGGCGCGTCGGTGCAGCCTGTACCATAGAAGGTCCGCATCGATGTCTTGCTGTGTAAATGAACTGTGCACTTGCAAGTGATGTTTCCCTGACGACAAGTGAAGAATGCCATACTTCGGTGGCTTCAAAATTGTATAAATAATTCTATCGCCAGGTAAGGAGATTGGTTTCGTTTTAAATTTAAGATGTAGGGACGATATGAACGCCTCCCTCGTGTTATTTAATACTAGCTCCTCGTTCGTAGATTGGTATAATTCGAGTTTTATAAACGTAAGTCGAAAATCGTATAACGTGTTCGTTCGCACTGTACCCACGGATGCTTTGAACTGTTGACAAAAAATATGTTAGACAAGGTTCTAACAGTATATACTTTTATTAGTACCTACTTTCTTACTGGCTTCTTACCTTAAACTCATCATGCGTAGGATTACCAAGAATGTGCATGTATCTTACACGGCCAAAGTTAATCATCTCGCTGGTAAATGAATCGACTGTCTGCCATGTACTATCTAAGACTCTGAGACGCTCCACCATACCAAATTGTGGAGGTTTTACTATGTCATATCTGTAAAAATACAGATTTACTTGTTCATAATACAGTTTTTTTTCAGCTTCACACCACATCTCACTCACAGCAGGGTAAGCAGAGGGAACCTACTTTTAGGACACTGTTCCCTACTTTAAACTAGTTTTCAAGGCATTGCGTGTTAAGTGGCGGAACTCAACGCCAAGCTTTTGTCTTTGATTTTGGAATTAAAAATATTAATAAATAAGTTTATTCCCTCGAGTGTGGATAGCATCCTCAACCGTCGCGTTAATCATACCCTTTTGCCCCTGCGCCACCTCGCCCTCATAGAATTATTTATAAATATTTAAAACCGATATTATCAATAATTTTTTTCAACAGCAAAAATGTATTCTTCTAAACAATTTCATAAATACTATGATCTTTATGACTTACTTGACATGCACATTAGTTTCATCTGCGTTCGTAGTAAACGTCAGGTTGTCACAAGTGATGACGGCGTACGAGTTATGAACCAGGAACAGACCGGTGTTGTTCACTAGACGGACCTGCAGCGGCACTATTGATATGCGAAGAACGCCCGGGCCACTCGTTTCTATGCCGTCTGAAACCTTAGAACAAATAAATATTTGAGTATACAATTTAATAATTGTATCCCATGTATAGCAGGAACGTATAATAGTGTGTTAACAGTAGAGTAACCATTTTCCGCCCAATTATCAAGTCCTTGCCTATTGAGTGGCGCAATTACATGCTTAATTTTTTTACCTAAAAATATGTATTTTCACAATGAAAATAATTTAACATTCCTTGAGTGGGAATAGTATCCACACTAGTTTTTTTTCTAATCCTCCACGTACAGACACCTTCTTCTTTTAGCTTCGATTTTAATATAAGTATAGATGTAAGTAATGTAACTTCAAATTGTAGCCTATGTGTTATTTTGGGAGTTCAGTCCCAAAATAACACATAGGCTACAATTAATGTAAAAAAATGTATAATTTGGCTTTAATATAACAATAAGTTTCACATAAAATTCTAGTTATAAATAATACCCCTAGTCATATCGATTTCTGCCCATCATCGTGGGCATCGTGGTGTGGGCGTAATGGGCACGAGACCTAATATATACATTTCATCTTTATGCATTCTCTGAATATCTTGAATAGGCAGAGAGCACATTTAATTTTCTACAAATATAGATTAGAACCAAGCCCGCTAATGTCTGACAACATAAAAAGAATTAAAGTTATTTAAATTTATATAAGAATTCTAGATGGCGTTGTGGCCAATATAAATATTATCAGTACATAAATTGTATAATTATCTTACTATATACACGACTAATAAATTATATTCATTTCTCCGCTCTGGTAACAAAATAAAGCGCGGCGTTGAGTTCCTTCACTCAACACACAACCACTTTAAAATGGAATGTTTAATGTGTGACAAAGTGTTCTAATGTAGTTCCCTTTGTCTTGTGGCGGTCAAGCTAAAAAAGAAAACATAAATAGTATTTACTTGTAGCGTAAGGCGAAGCGAAGTCTTATTAAGTTGTTTCTCGCCAGTGCCGTGCACGTACGATATAACGCCGGAGTCGATGTCTTGCTGCGTGAACGAGTCCACTGGCTGACCAGACATTTCGATATGGCCACTAATAAAATTTATGTAAGTAAGCCTATTATAAATCCAGAAACATTAAAGTAAAAAATAAATTATATATTTATAAATATAGATTAATAAATTAAGATTAATAACAAATAATTTTCCAAATTAATAACATTTATATACACAGCAAACATATTGCAAAAAAATATTTGAACCAATCGCTTTGATATATAGAAATAGGATATATAGAAATAGGTATGCATTAATACAGTAGAAAATAAAATATGTAATTCCCATTTTCGGTTCACTGTCAATGTATGAACGATATTATAAGATACCACAAAATAATAATAATACAAGATATAAAATACCTGTTATCTTCATTCTTTCCATGCAACACAGTGTAAAGTAAATCCTCCGGAGGAGTGTCTGGATCTTCAGCTTTTAATACTTCAGATGTAATAGCTTTCCTTGTTCCCTTTAATTAATAATTATCTTTTGTGAAAGTTGTTATATTGATATGTTATGTGTTTTTTTGGTATTTTGATTGTTGTTTTGATACAGTAGTTACTCTCGTTTCTCATACATTATTTATAATATTAAGTAAATTGTTATTATTTTTATTCTGTTTTATTGATATTATATGTATTTGAGCAAATTATTATAAATATTAAATATACAATCTTTTCAAGGCGTTGCGCCCCGGGCAATAACAAATAAATAAAATATTTTATTTATTTGTTATTGCTCGCTAATTTTATTACAAACGCTTAGGTCAAAACTCAAGTTTAACATTTGCAAAAATTCTAAAAATGATAGGTATATATTTCGTAAACAAAATTAAACACAAAAGAAATAAGGGAAAGTGAAAAGAAAAGAAGAGTAGAAAGTATTAAGTAAAAACAAAGAATCTTAGTGAAGTTAATAAAAAATCAATGTTTCTATAGATGTCTTCTTAGGTGTTGTACTATAAGCAGCAGCGTCAGACCCACATTGACCCAGCCTCGTTCCAGTACTAAGTTAGTCTCGTACTTGATCGACACTGGAGTAATGTGAATAGACATATCACGTGGTGTTGTTCCTTCACCATTCTGCCTTTCTTCTTATTATGTTTTAAGAATAATATAAACATTACTTACATTATTTACATTTACATTTTTATGAACTGGACTTTGGATTTAAAAGTTAAACAATATCTAATTCCTTTTTTCTTACAATTAGATGCTCAATGTTATATAAAACATACTATAGATAATATCAACTTACCAATTAAATATTAAATCATAATTTGTATATTAATTACAATGATGGTATTTAACAAAACTAATTTATATTCTTAGTTATACCGGTAGTTAATAAATACAATATAAATTAAATGAACTTTAAAATGAAGTACAAATGTAGTATTTATTCTAGTTCTAATGGTTAATTTCATGCATGCATGCATCAGTTCACGCAAGACGTTCAGATTCATAGATATGCGGTTAGTGTTATGAATTAACAGATCGGCCTTTTGTGAATTGATTTTAATATTGGATAAAACATTGTTTACTTTACTTTTCATACTTTAACAACAAAATTTCAGTGTTCTTATTATTATTCTAAAATATCAATATTGTACCTATAATAGAACAAACATAAAGAGTTTGATACGTTTTTTTAATTATTACAATAATTCTCATTTTGATCTCCCTATTGAATGTCGTTCATGTTTATATAGAATTTATTATTATTAATAATACTATACTAAGTTATACTCACTCAATTTAATGTCTACTTCGGATTATTTGTGGATCGTGCCAAACAAAACATGCAACTACTCAAAAGCAACTCAAAAAAATTAATTGAAGCGGACGGTAATATTCTGAAATCAAATTAAAATATAAACATAAGTTAAAATTAAACAACTAAAATATTAGTATGGTATTATCATGCTTTCTAACAAGAGACAATGATTTAGCTTTTTTCCTTAGTCAAGTAGATTTTAAATAAACAAATTGTATATATATAATGAGAGAACATTATAAATGTTGTTTGTGCAACAGTTGTAAGATAATTAGAAATAAGTTATAGGTTTATTATTTACAGAAAGGTATAGTGTAAGAACAAATTAATAGTATTTTTGTAAAGGAAAATAATAGCAAATTTGTTTTAATTAGAGAAGGATTTTTGTATTGTCCTAAAAGAAATTAATTTCTTTGACCAGACATTTTTGTACATGAATTTACTACTAAATAAATTTGCCCATAATAATGAAGAAAATATACATTATTAGAAAAAGAAGTTGTAGATCAGTAACATACAAACCTGGGTAAGTCTTAATACTTTGCCAGGAAGTAGATTAAGCACAGGCGGGTCGTTAACCGGTGTCACATTGACATGGAGAACGAAGGAGTTACGACCCTGTAGATAACTTGGCAAAGTGAATTTAGTTTCGGGTATTAATTCCATTTCAAGAACTATTGCATCTTGGTGGTTTTCGGATCCATCGTGTACGTAGCGGACCTGAACAATTTAAATATTGTTTTAATATGTTGTTGTAAGCTACGAATGATAAAAAGTATTTGTTCTTGTTATTACAAAGTTTTGTGTGTTTAGCTGAACATATTACGCCTGGTAAGTACTGGGTTGTATTATAAGTAACATTTTTGTGTTGGATACTGGATAGCCCATTTATAGAATAAAAAAGTTACAGACCATATCACATCATGTTAATCATTTCAATGTAAACCAACTGCAATTGAGATCGAAATTACTTAAAGTAGTAATAGACTACT
>DVQM01002321.1:0-10268 GCA_018231645.1 Heliconius ricini | reverse complement strand
TATATATATATATATATATATATATTTAATATGTCATAAACATATCGTAAACCTATTAGTGTTATATTATACAATTTAACTATTCGTTAGTTGTGTACTTACGTATAACCAGCTAGTATGTCCATTAGGGAGCTTTTGCCCGCTCCCGACTGTCCTATAATGACCGTAAGTTCACCCGCACTAAACTGTCCGTTGATTTCGTTAAGAATCGTTTTACATCCTGCAAGCAAAATAGAGGCAATATATGAGATAAATAAATTTATAGATGTTACAAGGTTGAACGGCATCTAGGATGAATAAAATTATGTCGAACGTACAAATCAGTGCAACGCAGTACGACAGTTTATCCTGTTCGTAAAAGTGTGAGTAGACTACGACACTTTACACGGTACACTCAGTGTATATATCATGTCGTGTTTATCGTGAGCCGCTGTTTGAAAACGTGTCCAAGTGCCTAGAGTGAATGAAAAGTTTGGAAAAGTTTTGATGCACCGTAAACGGACGGACACTTACTACTTACTACTCTGACACAAAAAACCGTACATATGTAAACACAGTACTCGCATTGACGTTGGAGTTTCTATCGTAGTCTATTCATAGAATAAGGAGTAAGATTTATGATAAATATTACATATACATGACAAAGTTAGTAAATTTTATATGTTAGAGACACTTCGTGTAGGAGATTTTCTTGATCATAAATATTTCATGTCACGATTATATGTGAATATAAATGTACTGAAAATTTTTAGTTTATCAAAATTTACACTAAAACGGTTTATATGCAATTTTACTTTTGACAGTATTGAGTTGGTATTGATTAAATTTTTTGATATTTCTCCTTCACATACATACATATTAAGTTATTTGTATTTCATGAATGCGTTATGAACAAAATCATAGCTTAATTTGTAATGTTTATTTAAGAAAACCGGCCAAATTCGAGAAGTACTCATCCATCGAAGGTTCTGTATGAATTTTAGCATTGTGATTAGGAATTATCTTATATGTATTGATGATGCGGCAAATAAAGCTAAGATACTTATTTTTGAGGGCATATGCACTTAATTTGCATATAAGTTTGTAATGATATTTTTCTATGAAATATATATATATTTTTTCAGATTTCTCCTTTATTTGTATTGTGTAACTGTAGATCTACGGGAAATTAATTGAGATATTGAACCCTAAATATGGATTAATCATTTTAGTTTCTTTATCTATACTATTGTATATCAAATAAATCATAATTTAAGTAATTTTATTTTGATTAAAAAAATTGTCGTATTTAATAGGAAAATGTTTAGTTATTTCACATATGTCTAGTTAAACTGTAACTCACGTGCACTCCTCTGCAAAAGTAGTTTTTTCAAAAACATCGGTTTAAAACTCTTTATCGGCTAAATACCGGTTTAAAACATTGATAATATATTGCTCCATAAATATCTATCTATCATTGAGAAATTGCAAGCACTACGTAGCTGCATGAGAGGGTGTCAATTTGTATTGGAAAATCCTAAATCTTGCAATATCGGTATTTTTTACTATCGGCCAATTCAGTAAATTATAAATATTATAGCAAAAATAAATATTATAGCAATCAGCAAATTTGTCGAATTAAGTACATTAAATTAATATAACTTTTTTATTCAAGAACCGATTGTAATAAAACAGCAGAATTCAATAATGAAAATCGTATTAAGTCGGTTAAGCTGATTCTGAGATTAGCGTGAACAAACGCATAGACAAATAGACAAAAAATTAAAAAAAAAACATTTTTTTGGTTTCTATTACTTAATTGAGACCCCCAATAGCATTATTTCTTTATACGTATAAATCTTCCATATACAGACGCCGGTAGGTATAAATGTAAAAATATATCAAGCCAAATGAAACATAATTTTACAACTCTTCGTTATTTTAAGTAAATTATTAATTTAGTTAAGGCCGTTGGCAAACATTAATTATCTTATGTCCTTGACTTGATACTAACTGTTAATCTTTGTATTAAAAAAATGGGTGTTCTTTGGTACTTGCAAATAATTTTGATTTTATAAAAAAATATAATATCATTTAAAGGTTTTTGAATAGGTACAAAAATATAAATAAAATTTGATGTTTCAATAACACAACATTATATTTTAGTGTTATAACAGCTATAAACCAGCTTCAATTCTGGAGGCATTGTGTGTTGAGTGGCAGAACTCAACGCCGCGCTTAGCCTCGACACCAGAGCGAAGAAATGGAAATATCAATTTAAGTAAATATTTCATCTCCTCGAGTGGTGATCGAACCCACAACCAGTCAGTTTTACAGTCACCTTAGTGCCGCTGCGCCACGACTGGCCTCAATATTATCAAGAAAAAATTTTAAAATTTTCAATAACATACTCATTTATGAACATCACATACATATTCAACAGTGGTATACATAGGTATAGTACTGGTTTAGTAAATATATTTTATAGAATTGTCATATTGTATAAGGTAAATGGTGGGAAGAAATATTTTTGTCGCCAACAGTTTTTAGAGAAATAATAACCAGTAACTTAAATATATTTATCAAAAAATATTACAAATTATTTTTTATTTGTATCACGTTAAAGCAAGTGCGACTGGCCTTAGCTTCTAATGTCAAAGAATAAAAAGTAGTGTCTTGTTAATATTTCATCAACTTTGACTGTCTACAGTGTATTAGTACTTATAATTAATACATGTTTAATTCCTTACGTATATTTTAATAAGAGAAAGTAGAAAAAACAAATGTATATACACATGCAAATTGTTTTTCGCTGCATATTATAAGTTTTTTAGCTTCACGTTGTATCCTGCACAGAGTAGGCAAAGAGAAACTAGTGTTAAGTCACTTTATTCCCATTAAGACACTTCCGTTCCCCATTTTCCATCTAATTCAGGAGTGACGGAATCCAGAGCGAGAATGTGAAAATATTAAATATTTCATTTCCTTGAGTGGGAGTCGTGGGTTCGACTCCCACTCAAGGAAATGAACCTGTCGCGTTTACACTCGCACGCCTGTGCCCTTGCGCCACTACTGGCCTTGATATAAAATATATTATAATAATGTTTTGTTGGGTGGAACCAAAGTAGCACTTCACCGTATTATCCTATACACATAATAATAACAGCAATTTCCCTTATAAAGTGCGTCCAAACTCTTATTAAGAAAACGTATAAAAATTCTACTTGTTATCTTAAGTGTGGAATAACATTTTAAAAATGTTAAAACTGTATGATGTAGTATTTTTTTTAAAAATCACAAAAATAATTTTAAGCGAAAAATAAATATGATTCATAAAAAATAAAAAGCACCTTGTAATCTTAATCTTTCTTAGTTGCCGTCCTTACTTTGATATGCGCACTGAATGCACTCAGCACACGTGACGTGTTCATGTTGTTCTTAAAGTTCACACCGTTTTATTTTAAATGTTTTATTTAGTTTTAAAATATTTTATGATAAAAACAAAATAATACAAATATATTTGTTTGTTTGATTTTTTTAAAATAATAAATAGGTTTACAATTGCATTTGTATTATCTTTATAAAAAAAACAGCTTCACGCTGTATCCCACACGCAGCAGGCAGAGGGAACCTAGTGTCATAGACACTCCGTTCCCCACTTTCTGCCGAATTCTGGAGGCATTGTGTGTTGATTGGCAGGATTCAACGCCGCGCTTTGCCTTGACACCAGAGCGAAGAAATGAAATATAAATTTAGGTAAATATTTCATATCCTCGAGTGGGGATTGAACCCACAACCAGTCACTCTATGTGCCCCTGCGCTGCGGCTGGCCTCATTGAACCAGTTTTTTAGTATATTTTATTTTATTACACACATAATATACCAGAATATAAAAATATCTAAACATCTTTTATTTTTAAACAACTTTTTATATATTATATAAAATTTTAAATCTATTAAACACGGTATCCACTACGAGAGAGGCGGGCCCATTAAGGACTACATGGAACGGAGCGAGTAGAAAGATATGAAATGATCTCGATCAGTTCTAGGGAGCGGAGCGAAGTGTATACAAAATACTAATTTTTTTGTTAGCAAAAATGTAAATCTATTTTATTTAAAAGGAGTTGTTCCACCTAAGAAGGCCCGGAGGCACCAAAGCGGAGACGAGGCGAGCGGAGAGGAATTTTGTGAGGATAGAAATTTATTTCACTTACACGCAATAACTATTGAACGGATTTAGATTAAACTTTACAGTAAAATAGCGTAAGGATTGTCAGAATAACACACGGTATTTATGTAAGCCTTTTTGTCCACTTTGTCTATAATATAATAACAATAACTTACTTAAAGTGAGCGAAGCCGCGTCACGGCCGTTTTGATAATTTACAACCATATTATGACTTTATGAATAATGCACAATATTTCGCTTATTAATAATACGTTTATACAAAAATAACTTCTAAAAACGTTGTAAAGAATTAATATTTCAATCAAATTAGGTATTTAGCTCAATTATACTGTTGTTTCCATGAATAGATACGAATATAACAAATTAAGAGAGTGGCCAAATTGAAAACATGCACACAAGTCTATTATATTTTTTTTTTCTTTGATTATAGTAACAAAATATTAATAATAAAATCTTTAACGACCACGACTAGGAAGTAATAGAATTGTTGAATTTGATATTACCCATTGGATCTCCAATTTCAGTTACTCGGTGAAGTACCTAATTGGGTAGCGTTCTGTGTACTGCAAATAAAAGATATGGTCTTGTATGTAAGACGTCATTACAATATAAGAGTTTAGGTTGGTAGGTGCGTTTAATATATGACTCATATCGCCATTATACACGCTCAATCTTATTATATCAATACAAAGTCATAAAATATTGAATTTAAATGTCTATTTAATTTTTTTTTTATATATATGCTTATGAAAATTATTTGTAATCGCTTTGCCATATTAAAAAAAAATAATTTAAAAGGTTAACTCATACTATTACACTTCACTACTGAACATTTTTATAAGTAGATATTAAGTATAACGTGTTGTTAAGGCTAGTAGTGGCGCAGGGACACAAGCATGTGACTGTAAGCGCGTCGACAGGTTCTGGGTTCGATCCCCGCTCGAGGTAATCGAAATATTTTTAATATCCAGCGGATGATGGGAACCGGATTGTCTTAACACTAAGTTCCCTCTGCCTACCCGGAATGTGCGGAATATAGAGTGAACGTGAAAAAAAAACCACTGTACATTTTAATAAATTTATTAATAAATTTATAATCTATGAATAAATTAAAACTTTACAATTATATACAATGATTTGGACTCGTGTTTGGATAGAATGATAGTGCAATATAGTCATAGCAAGTACCTAAGGTCCTTGCCGGGGAGTATGAAATAGACAGGTTGTGGGGTCTATTCTTAATTGAGGAAATTACATATTTAATATTTTAATTTCTTGTTTCTGGTGACAAGGGAAACGGTAGCGTTGATTTCTGCTACTCAACACGCCAAGAACTCTGTAAAAAGAGGGCAACAAAGTGTATTAGAAATAGGTTCCCTCTGTAATGAAATTTACTGTTTGTAAAACAAGTTTATATCTTCGGTTATATTATATTTCCTTGTAAACTTCCACTCAGAAAAACCGCGCTGCGGAAGAATTGGCTTTGTTGAAAATCGAATAAATTACTTTTGTTTTTTGTCTTGTTTTAATTTATTTTTTTAGTGTTTAGAATGTTTAAAGTTTTACGTTAAAGTTTATTTATAGGTCAAGTCATAACCGCCTAATTGATCCTGTACATACTATTACAGAGTAGAAGATGAGATTACTTGAGGTAAAAGATATTGGGAGCTTTCCAGTATGATATCCCTAGTTCTGAGTTAAGTTAACAAACGGACACTTGTTGTTTGATGTGATTTTTGTATTATTAATACTATGTGGCAGTATAATATTATTAATACTGCCACGCTATCGCCGTTTTCTTTAATGGAAATAACTCGAAAGTTGTGTATAACATGCTTCGCTCTGGCACCAATTCAAAAGCCTGCCGTTACGTCATTCAACACGGGAAATGGGTAAAGGAGTATCTTAGCACTAGATTCCCCCAGCCTACCCTTTTGTGTGCGAGATACAGCGTGCAGCTGATTTTGATTTGATTTTATTTTATTATTTAACTCGTTTAGACCCGCAGCGATCGGAATCTCAATATAAATTCGGCAGGAAACGGCAATAAATCAGAGCCCATTGCGTTGCTATTGTCAGTTTTATCTACTTAATTTTCATTGCCCTTCATAGCTAAAATTAACATTTATTTACTATTATGTATTTAGCATTAGTATTGGGCATTAGCATGCGAATGTACACGTGACAGGTTGTGAGTTCGATTCCCACTCGCAAAAATAAATATTTAAAAGCCAGCCGGATTCCCAGCAATGGTCCCCAGGTTACCTCTGCCTACCATGCTGTGGTCGGGATACAGCGTGAAATCAATAAAGTAATAGTATAAAAATAATAAAGAATTAAGTTAAAAAGGCAGAAACTAATCCGACAGAGAACCAATGTTATCGACATAGCCCAAAGGATTAGCAGGCTGAAGTGGCAGTGCCTGGTCACATTTGTCGCAGAACCGATGACCGTTAGAGTAAACGCGTTTAAGAGTGGAGACCACGCCTCTGCAAGCGTAACGTGGGACGTCCCCCAACTAGATGGGGTGACGATATTCGCAAAGTCGCATTCGCAAAGTTCAAGATAGAGCTCAGTGGCGTGCCATTGGAGAGGCCTACGTCCAGCAGTGGACTAGGAAAGGCTGATGATGATGATGATGAGGTAAAAAAAGCAATCCAAATACCCTGACTCTGGATTAAATACCTAAAGAAATAAAAAAAACTATGTTAAAAATAAAATAAAGTAATCACATAAGATTTGATTAATGTAGATTCTAATCTTGGATTAAATTCTTATTAACCTCTAATTTATCTTAGCCGCAGACTTTAATTTAAGCTAAATTTAATAATAGTAAGATGTATAGTGAATTCAAAATTATTTCCTATATTGAGTACATATGACGATTGCAACTTCCTGTTAACCGTTTCAAGAACATAATCAGAATATTTTTTTATTTTTACAACGTATCCCACACATAGTACGAAACCTGGGAACCTAGTATTAAAACACTACCGTTCCCCGCCGAACTCACAAGGCATTGCGTCTTGATTGTCGAAATTCAACACTGCGCTTTGCTTCGTTACCAGAGCGAGGAAATGAATATACTAAATATTCATTAATGAGAAAATTCAGCTTGTAATATAGTTGAAACATTCATCATATTTAATAGGATTGTTACGCTCTAGTGTAATTATGAAATACTACAAAAACATTGGTATAACTGATTTTTATTTCCTATCTTAATAGTAAACTCGATTGCCAGAATGAGTCTAAACAATACATACATATATCCCTAATAAATCTATGTATACCTAATATATAGTGTAAATTTATTTCTATCGAAGACAAATGCCAATTTATTAACACTAAACATACCATGAGGGGTCATTTGACCCATTTTTACACTTAAATGAGGCTAAATATGAAATGTCGGTACGTTTAGTGTTAAATGTAGCGGAACTCGAATCCGCGCCTATTGGAGCCAGTACAATCTCTTTCTATTAAGTCATATAGCGCATGATTTAATAGACAGCGATTGTACTAGCGTTCCCATTAAGGGTTTGAATTCTCGCACGTAATTTTTTTTAAATGATTTGAAAAAAAAGATGCTTTTTAATAAATAAAAACGATTCGAAGTTTGATTTTTTAAATGTTTCAGTAGAATAAAATATATTTTTTTAATGGGGACCAGTCGTGGTTCAGGGGCACAAGTGTTCAACTACAAACACGACAAATTCTGGGTTCGATGCCAACTTGAAGAAATGAAAAGTTAAATATTTTCATTTTTTATTTCTGGTAGCGGTAACTAAGATAGGATAAGGATAAGTAAGGTATGGGAAGTGCATTGAGTTTCATTATTCAACAAGCAATGCCTGAAGAATTCGTCGGGATATTGAGAACGAAAGTGTATTAAACGTTGAGGCCAGTTATTAATAGCAGCACGAAAAAAATCTTCACTACCAATCGTATGGATAGTTTTAGGAACTCCAAATTATGATTATTTTGGATCGAGTTTTATGACTCCGCGCTGAATCCTGCTGAAAGAACCATTCTTGATTATTGAATATGGTGTTGTTAAGTGGCTTAACAACCATCTCAAGAATGGTATCTTGATATACTTGTGCCTACGTTTTGATATCTTTTTCACAAAAATATGGCTCAGTCACTCCTCCATAGCTAGCACCCCATCAAAGCATCACTAAAGTCAGATAGTGCGTTGTACTCTGATAACTAATTGGGAAGCCTCTCTTTAACATAAATAGGGTCTTTTTGTTTGTTGAAATATTATTCAATTGTAAAAATGATATTATCTGTAAACGAATTTTTTCTGCGACCGCATCTTTGCGCACCGCTTAAGTATTTTTTCTGATTTTTACCACCCTATTTTTTAAAATTATATGTTAAGAAATTAATAATAATGATTCTTATAAACTGCAAATCCTAAGTTATCTTTTAAAATACGCAATATGGTTGTATGTTATCTTTATCTCCCGAGATAACATCTTTTACTTTGAGACAGGATTTCTTCAGGCTCTTTCCTTTACTGCTTTGGTCAGCTTTTTTCGTATGAACACTACGTGGAAGGCCTGATCTTTTTCATTGTACCTATCAATAGCAAACATACCCGGTATACAAACATTTGACTAATATCAAGGATATGGAAGATTATAAAATTCTATTTGACTCCGTACGGTCTACTTAACGTAATGAAATTATAACGATTCATTTCGTTATGATTACGTTTACAGTATATTAGCGCGAAAATAAAATGCGACTAAAGGCGCCTTAATGGCCCAGCTAAAGTATTAAAAATAAGCGTGACGAGCATTTTCCATTGACATATTGAAATTGAAGACTTAGAGCCATAATGCTCCAGCTAAACTATAAGAAATAATAAATTATCACCTTAACAAAAGTTGTTGAGCGTGATGAGCATTTTATATTAATATATTAAAATTGAAAATTTGGAACATCTGACGAATAACTAAAACAGCCTAAATTGTAAGAAATAATGAAATGTTGCCTTAGAGAAAGATGTTCGACGAGTTCAACATTTTCCATTGATATGTAAAAATTAAATTTATAGAATATTTGATGAAGAACTTTCCGTTATTCCTTACTTTTGTAAGCTGCATTACTATTTTTTTAATTAAGACATCGTTTTAAAATATATGGTTAAAAATTATAAGATTGTTTTGGGACTGGTTGAGTAGTTTATAAAACGCCTGGTCATCCTGCCCTGTGCAACTTTGTATAACGGTACGAAAACAGTATACGCTCCTTATAGAATGATATCTCGTGGCAAAAAATAACTTCTGCTGAACGATATTCTGCAAAAGAAGACGCTTGATAGCCGCGACTCCACGAGCCGCGGGTCCTATACCGGTTGTCGGTAAAACAGTCAACTTCCTACACATCTACTCTAAATACCATTTTACAAGAGGTGGACTGATAGGTTCTAATAGAGATGCTAATTCTTCTGGTTGGATGAAGTAAAATGATTTCCGAAAATTTGTGACATATTTCGTAAAATACGTTATAACTAGTAAGAAAATAGTAGATTCTGTTACTGCTGGATAACCTTGACCTATCAATTGTTACCTACAATTCGATTGTTACCTATTGATTAAAGTGATGTTTTTGTTACGACATGTTTGAGTGCTTTGATTTTTTGGTTCCCAGTTTGCTTAATGTTTTTTTTTTAAATGTGTCACATTAAATTTCGAGAGTGTTGACTATTTAAGTTCATAAATAAAAATAATGATCACATTTTTCAATATTTATTAATTCCATTTCTTGGTAGACTTAGTATCACTACTTTTAATGTCAATTTCTCACTAGCGACAAGCCAAGCACGGAGTATCTTAACTAGTACTTAGTTAGTACTTAGTACTTAGTTTGTCATTTTTAGTGAGGTACTTAATTTTTTTTCTTAAAGCTTAGCAGTGTCGCGATTACCGTAATTGCTTTTTACTTTTGATTGATGATTTGGCGCTCCGTTCTCTCTGATTTCCCCCTTAGGGATAAAGCGTGAAGCTAGTATAGTATAGTATTATTAAATAAAAATTAAATTAGCTTCACGCTTTATCCCGCACACAGCAGGGTAGGCAGAGGG
>DVQM01002320.1:0-10269 GCA_018231645.1 Heliconius ricini | reverse complement strand
CCAGAGTACGAAAGCAAATTAGAAACTTTGATTAAATAGTAATTAATGTTGTTAAATATAATATATCAACATTAAGAAAATGACCATAAATTGACATATTATAGTTATTTTTTATATTGAAACTTTAATTCGAAATAATTATCTTGGCTGGAATGTTATTTTAAATCAATTCGCTCTAGTCTTTTGGACAAAAAATATTGCCATTTAAATGTAATTTTGTTCAATAATAAAAAATATATAATATATAATGGAAATGATATCTACTTCTATTATTATTTTAGGATGAACTCAATAACCTACTTGGCAAAGTGAAAGAAGTTATATCTGAAAACGAACATCTGCACGAGGCTCAGAAGAACAAACTCATTTCTCGAATGTTCCATACGTACAACGCTGGCTCCGAAACTGACGAACTCGACGATATTGGAGATAGCACTGGAATAGATAGTGATAACAAGGTATCATTCAACTTGTACTATTTCAAATTTATAGTTTCTTCATATAATTTGTTTCTTTTTCATAAAATTAGTCTTTTTGTGATTATAATTCTATGTTTCAATTAGTTCAAATTCTTGACGAGCGGAGAGTACATATACCTACAAAGGACGTAAATAGAATGTATCCAAAAATGAATGATTCGAAAAAATCATTTAAGAAATATTTTGTAAATTTAATATTAATAATATTCGTGTTGTAAGTAACTTAAATGTATTCCTTTTTTATGTAGATATCACCCTCGAAAACTCGTCGAGTAAAATCCCGTTCCACCAGGCTCGAAGGACCAAACATCGTTTTCGAGTCACGTATCGCTGAACTAGAAGCTCAGTTGACACAAGCTAAAATTGATCTGAAGAAAGTACAGGTACTTTTTTACATACATTGTCTATATAACTTTTTTAGCATTAAATATTACATTCACGTTTCAAACATATTTAACTTTTAGGATGAAAACAATGAGAACAAACGCAAATTAGCCAATGGCTTGGTCGACTCTACTTGTCTTGATGGATTTAAACGGCAAATTGAAAATCTGCAAAGGTAATATTTAAAAAAAATGAGTTTCACGGTGTACTCCGCAGGGTTATCATGAGGGACCTAAATGTCAAAACATTTAATTCTCCACTTCCCGCCCAAATGGCAGAATATGCGTGGCGGTGTTTAATGGCGTAACTGAACGCCACATTTTGTCTCATCTACAGGACCAAAAAGGAAAATAATTCATCTACCGGCCCACAACCATCTAATATGAAGTGGCTTTAGCTAAAGTTCTCTACAAAAAACTGTAGTGATATATCTACCGAACATTTTCTAGGGATAAATCGACTTTGGAATCACAAATATCTAAATTAAAGCTCAATTTGGAACAAAAGGATGGTGACATTGAAAATCGCTATAAGCGAGGTTCAGATGCAGTAGAGCAACAGCTACGTGAAGAAAGAAATAATTTAGAGCAAGAAATACGTCGTTTGAAGGTAAATAAAACAAAATCAACTTCACGCTGCACCATGCACAGCAGGTTAGGCAAAGGGAATCTTGTGTTAAGACTCACTTTCCGCCGAATTCTGGAACATTGCGTGCTGAGTGGCGTAACTCAATGTCGCGCATTGTCTCGAAACCGACATTTTAAATAAACATTTCATTCGCTCGAGTGGACATCGAACCTACAACCAGTTGATTTTACAGTCACACTTTGTGCCTCTGCGCCACGACTGGCCTCGTTTGAAGGTAACATGTTATATTAAGATAAGTATAACTCGCACTTTTTTTATACTTACTTATTTATTTATTTAGAATTAGAGACCTTTGCAGCTATTTTTGCCAGTTAATGCTGCGTGATATCGAACACAAGGACTTTTTTTTAAATAAAACAAAATTATCTGTCTTAAGATTTGAGCTATCATATATTCTATGTAGAACCTGCACTTATAAAACAAATTAAAAAAAATATATTGCTTTATATTTCAAAAATAAATATTATGAGTATTAGATATATGTATATTACAATTATTTTAAAGAAGCTTAAATAATAATTAATAACAATTGAAATATTTAATTTACTTCTTACATATATATACTTATACCTGCCATATCATATATATTCATGATATATGCTATGATCACAGGATGATCTAACTAAAGAAAGAAGCAAAGTCCGAGAGCTGGCAGGTGAAGGCGCTCGTCGCGCGATACAGGAGCGCAGTGCAGCGGAACAGAGATATAATGCACATTTCGATGAACTCCAACATAATTTGGCTGCTCAATATGATAACGTAGCAAAACTACAGGTCATTTTTTTGTTGCTTCACGATACGAAAGGCTCTAATCTGACTCTGATCCCCACACACCGCACAATTCTTGAAGCATTCCATGTTGAATTGCAGAACTCAACGCCGAGCTTCGTCTTGTTACCAAACTGTGGTTATAAAATATAAAAATATTTCAATACCTCAAGTGGCGCCCGAAACCATAACCATTGTGTTTATAGTCAAATGCCAGTAAAATAGCCTTCAATATTATTTAAACATTTTTAAAGTGTTATTCAACACTTACGAAAGAAAAATACTTATTTAAAAGACATATAACCGACTTGGTCGGTTTCCAGGAGGCGCAGGTTCGAGTCCCGCTACGTTCCAATTTTTATACGTTTTCTAAATAAGTAACGTTCAATATTTTCCAGTAATGGTAATAGAGTATTTAATTACATAAAGTCGTTTTTGACTTGTTTTATATAATTTATGTAGTTGGAGTTAGAGCGCCAACGCCGTGAGGAAAACGATTTGAAACGAGAGCTCTCTATGAAGAATGCAGCTGTGGAGGAACTTAAAATGGAACTGAAGAATAAATCTTGTATGTACATATAAAATTTGTAAAATTTTTCCTTATGAATACCCATATGTAAGGTTAATCAAGAATTGCTGCAAAAGAAGAGTTGTACTTGCCCTTTCGGTTTACCTTTTTTATTTTCTTTATGTTAAGATAAAAGTAGTCAAATAAACTAAAAGTTGTTTAAAAGCAAAAAATATATGTTATATCGCGACCCTAGTTATCTTTATAAGGATAGCAAAAACTAATTGCACCGCAGAATATAGGCTTAGCAAGATTTTCTTACATCGATAGATGAAGCTAAAAAGAACTAAAAATTGTGAACGTTTTCTTATGATAATTACTTATATATTTTTTTTTTAATTTTTATATATATTTCAGCATCTCTACAAGCTGATTTGGCTCAAGCTCATGCTGAAAAAGCGTCTTTAGAGGAAGAACTAGCAAGTGCAAGACTTGCTATGGAAAGACAACAACGACAATCTAAACACGAAACTAATCGCTTAAATTCTGAAGTAAGTAACATCGTTAAAACATAGATCGACTTACGTTTTTAATGTGTGGATGCCAAATAAATTTCGTTTTATCTTTTTTTGTTTGACGTTTATTATCATTTATATTTTGTTATTTTTTCTCAATTTCTAATTAAACTATTATAAGTAGCAGACTTAAGCTTGATATAAATATCTCTTTTATTTGCCGTTCAAAACTTTAAAACCTACCAATTTGTTAAATTATTGAAAATACCGTTTAACGATTGCTTTGTCAAAATGTGTATTTCATGTTTAATTTACGTTTTTCTAAATTTATTAAATCTTGGAACTTTTTTTAGATTCAATCTCTTCGTCAACGCCTGGATCGAGCTGATGCTGATTTAGTTCATTCTCGTCGAGAGAATTTGCGCCTTTCAGAGCAAATTTCTAATTTGGAGAAAGAGGTACGAAATTAATCTATTTACTTTTAGAATTTTTTACTAAACATTTCAGTACAAATGGAGTTTATTTTGAAATGAAATATAAAAAGCCTTCGAATCCATACGTTTAACGTTTTGACCGTTTTTAACGTAGCTAGATTCGATTGGCAAAATATAAACAATAATGTGATTTTCTTTCCACAGCTAAACATGAAAAACCTGACTCCGATATCACCAGAGAAAAATAAAAAGGAGAAAGAGCTATCTACTATGCTGGAATCCATGGAAAATAAAAATGGTAGGCTAAATTTTCCAATACAATCCTGCATAAAAACAGTAACTTAAACTTACTTTCCAATACTTTGTCTTTCAAATGTTGTATCCATCGATCGAATGATCATCAAATGGGTAAACTATTGATGTTTTGAAAGAAACTTTGATTCAATTTTCATCGATCTCTTTACGCTTCAAAACATTTATACTTTACCCTTTCATTGTGTGCTTGCTTGTTGTCTAGTTGAAAGGGCTTCTTTCTTAACTTCAATAGTTTATTCATCAGATTGTTTGATAAAATTAATCGATTGTTTCTAGTTATTTTTTTCTTGAATTCTTGAATGTGAATTGTAAATTTCATTAAAATATTTACCATACACAACACTTTATGTTAATAAAACAGTTTTATTAGTAACATATTAGGAAAAACAAGAATTTAGTGGATAAATTTGGTTCCACAGCTAAAACCGTGGCTGAATTGGAGTCAATGATACAATCACAAAACAGTCTGATGGAGAAACTCTCCAGTGAATGTCGTTTGCTTACAAACAAGCTAGACGACGCAAATCGTAGGCACAAGTACGAATTATTTTCAACTATAAAAATTGCATGCTTGACATAACTTTACATTTTCGTAGCCACATATTATATTTTTTTATTAAAATTGTGATCATTACCCATTTTCAAAGTACTTAAAGTGATCAACGGGAAATTTAAGCCGCAGATAAAAACCACTTTTATAATAAGATCTATAGAAGAAGTTAAAAATAAAACATCTAAGCAAATTGAAATAGATATCCTACAAAAATATTTTTAAGATTTAAACATATACAATTCTAGTAATTGTTGAAGTAAATTTGATACATTTTTTTTCGTGTTGGTCACATTTTTAGATGAAAAATAGTTGATTTCCTAACGTCGTGCTGTGTTTTTATTGGTGACAGGCAGAATGCGGAACGAACCAATGAGAACACAGCGCGACGGAACAAGAACCCAAGACACTCCATTACCGAGCCACAGATCCAAACGCCGCGTAAAAGAGTCCGATTCGTCGAATAACTATCCAATTATTGTTGGACCATTAACGACAAACCAGGATCTCGTAAATGTTAACGGAGAAAAAATATACAATCTACCCCTGATGATTCAACAGCCCTTTTTACGGGAGAAAAAGGAGCCAATCAAAGTTGATATCAGTGTAAAATTAGTCCCTAAGCCGAGAAAAAAGGAAAAAAAGAAACGTGAAGTGCATGTCGACGAAATTACATGTACATCTCCAGATAGGAATAAGAGTGTTAAAAATAATATTAGTATGGAAGTCACAGATAGCAATATTCACGTTTTAAGCGAGTCTATAGAAGTTATCGATGATACTAGTCAAAATATTAACGTTTCTGATAGAAAAAATAGTCTTGATGCTGTAGAAAACAAATGTGAAAATGGTGACAATATAACAAACGTAAAAGATGAAATGGAAGTAAATGACATGGAAATTACTATTGAACCTAAAGTTTCAGAACCTAATTATTGTTTAAATATTGATGCAACAAAACCAACTTCTTGTAGTACTGATAAAGAATCCTTAGAAGTTGAACCAAATCAATTGATAAATGATAACGAAAAAGAGAATTAATGAATGCTTTTACTTTTTCGTAATTTTGCAAGTAGCTTAAGACCGCTTTATGTGTTGTGTCGCTTTTTCTAAACAACATAAATAAGAAATTTACTTTTATAATCTTCGTAACACATTAGTGCAATATTTAAATTCAATGTAATCGTGCAATATGTACATCTATAAATATTATTATTATTATTTCAATTATCACACAATTATTGTAGAAATGGGTAATGATAGCAATAATAAAATTTAATAAACGTTTAACTTAAATGATCAAAATTTAATCTCAATATAAGCTACACTTTTCTCAATTTCTCGATTTAGGCAACTGCCATTAAATTTTAAGTTTTAATAAGACAAATATGAAATTTCATATTTTTATTTGAAATAAAACATTTCATGGTACATTTTCTAATAAATAATTATAATTTGATGATCGAAGGCAGTTGACTACTTTGCACTTCACTTAAGTATAACGCTCGTTCACAAAAAACACTTTCTTTCAGAATGGAAAAAACACAGTTACTTTGCAGAAACTCTGAACTTATGAGAAAACTGAGAAATTTATGGTCTTCTCATAAGAAATACTGCACTACCACTATAGCACCTTATCGAAGTTACACTCCATTAAGTGGATATCCAAGTAGTTCATCGTATGATTTAGATCGCACTTACTTGACATCTACGCCTTATAAAGTTTGTAACAATAGATTTAAAAGAAACAATGGACTTAGTAAATTTTGTGACCAAGATGAGATTGGTAATTTGAGCAACGATTTAAGTGACCTATCCATAGATAAAATATCTGATACTGATGACGATCATGTGAAGGTAAGAATTGAGAAACAATTAACAAAGTGGCGCCCAGTATTTTGTTCATGTTTTGTTTTGTTTGCACTTTAGATTTCTTTTTGCACGTAGCTAATAGTAATAATATTAGTAACAATTAAACTAAACCTTAATATAAAAAAAATCTTATGTACATATAATCCTGCTATACGTGTGTTTTACTACTTACGTACCTACTCCCCCTATAAAACTCATATGAATTCAATTGGACCCAGCATTAATTCCGAGATGGGCGTATGTATGGGTGGAACGTCTACGAGGTTTACTGGTATTTTGTAAATACTCGTATTCCTCTAAAATGAAGTATTTCAACTCGTCAATTTTTCTGCATGTTTTTCCTGCACTTGAGAGTGTGTGTGTTATCACGTGTGTATGTAACAGGCAAGAACTGGCAACTCTGCAGCGTCAAGTAGAGGGCCTCGGGAAAACTCTTCAGTCTACATATTCGCACCTACCTAGTAATATTGAAGGTATAAAAAGATTTTATTTAAAATATTTTAGGCCAGTCGTGGCGCAATGGCACAGGCATGTGACTGTAAACGCAACAACCTGAGGGTTGCATTTCCACTTGGAGGAAATAAAATCATTAACATTTTCATTTTCTCGCTTTAACAACGAGACGCAAGGCGGCGCCGAGTTTGAGTCAACTTTGTTGACCTGTTTAAACTTTATTGACTTCTTTAATAAAATATAGAAGAAGAAAGTAATAATAATAATGTTACAAGTGGAACTAATAATTAAAATTGAAAATATATTTCAGCACCTTCCTCGCACACACCCACAACAAACCGAATATCACGTTCCCCGACCAGCTCCCGACCAGAGTGTACCAGAACTGAGTCCCCCAGAGACTCCGCATTCGGACAAAACGGAAACTTCCCTACAAACAACGTTGGAAACCAAGAAGTTAGAGGAGCTTTAGATGAAAATAATATAAATGATCAAGTAAACCACAACAATTATGATTATGATACAGAAAAACGACATGAAGAGCAAAGCTATGATACAGAAATGATAGAACCCCATAATTATAATGATACCAATAAAATTGATGAAAAAATCAATACAATACCCAATTTAAAACAAAATTATGAAATAGAACACGGTCAAGAACTCACAAATTTGAATGAAACACAAAGAATTAGTCAACAACTAGTGGACGAAGAGGCACATAATGAAGAGCGGCACGAAACACCTAAAATAATGTCAAAACAAAATTCACGGGAGTCTGTGAATAAAGAACAATCATTGCAGAAACAAATGTCAAAAGAAAAGTTATCTCCTCAACATACACCAAACGATAATGTTCTTAATGTTGAAAGTGGTTATAACATACGAAATCCGGAAGATCTTAAAGAAAAAACAGAAATGTATCACGACCAGGAAAATAAAGAGCAAGAGTATGTCGCTGAAAGTGTCCAACCAAATTATACTGACGAAAATTACCAAAATTATGAACAAAACTACGATCCAAATTATCAACAGCCCGAATACACTGAACAATATGAAAACTATGAACAATATGCCGACCCTAACGCTCAATATAATCAGTATGATCAGAATTATCCTGAGGGATATACAGAACAAACTTATGATAATTCTCAGTATAACCAAGAATACACTACAGAGTACCCTCAAACTGCAGAACCGGAAACAACTAACGATAAAGTAGCAAGTCAAAGTTAGCATCTTTAAAGAAAACGTAATTTAGCATTCACCATAAAAAATATATATTTATTAAAGTACAAATAATAGTTGAAAAGTATTGCCGTTGTACACTTCTTATAAATGTTAATTACGCACAAAGTATCGAAGAATTTTAAACTCGGTAAGGACGTATGGTTTAATTTCGTTGTCCTTGCTTTGTTTTCTTTAAATTTGTTGTGATTCTAAATTTTGCTTTGCCATGTCTTGATTTAGTAATCGTGTTTTATTGATAGACGATCAGAAGAAATAATATAATGCGTGAAAGTAGACAGACATACAACTGAAATAGAAACTAATTGGTATCAATAATATAAGTCTTCTGAACTTTTAAAAAAAAAGAAGCTACAACAATTTATAACTTATCCCCTTGTTTTTGTTTTTGTGCAATATTTTAATAAAATTACTTTTGTTTATCGTTTTAAAACAATATTAATGTATTTAAATTAAAAAGTGGTTATATTTGCTTTTAACATTGTAAAATGGCAGATTTAGTATTTTAAGAACAAGAGTAATCAGTTTGAGTACTAATAGTTATTTATTGCCAAATAAACGAGAGTTTTCCGCGAAGCTATAAATTATTTATATCTCATACATTTCAATTTCAAAAAATATTTCGGTAAGAATATGAAATTTTATTTAAATATCAATAAATTCATACATAACTAACTATAAACAAGAAATATTCACTTATAAAATGATATATGAATGTTGAGCAAAAATAATATAATTAACAAAATTTCTTTTTAATATAGAATTTATAGTAACATTTTTGTTCTTTTTTTATTCCTATATTCTAATAGATATCCAACAAACAGTTTTAGAAATAGAAAGACTTCTTCAAAACATTAATTAATATATTTATAATGACAAATTATGTATACCGATTTATTAACGTTTTGTAACTACAAAATTCAGCAGAAAGAAATGTACGCAGTGTCTCAACACTAGGTTCCCTCTTCGTTCCCCCTGCTATTTGTGTAATAGGTAGCGTGTAGATAAAAAAATACACAAACACTTTCAAGTAATAAATCAAAATACGAATACCTAGGTAATTTGAAATTGAACCATATACCTACAGTATTTCTAATTATATTTTTTTAATTTTCAATACCTGTATAATTTAGGAAACACATTTTTTAAAACGAATCGATTAGTATCACTCTTATAAAACAATAATTATTGATTGGTACTTTGTTTCGGCCGCGAACAAATTTGGTTATCAAAACTAAAGTGGTATTCAAAATGACAACTTGCTACGGATTGCTTTTTTGGACAATTTTTCTTGTATTAAATGAACTAAATTGTGTTACAATGGCGGTAAGTCATTTAAGTGTCTGCAAAGTTTTTTTTTAGTTTCACACTTCCCGCACGTTTTTCCGCACGTAGCGGGGTAGGCAGGGGAAACCAGGGAACCTAATGTTGAAACACTCTCTTTCCATCAAAACTGACTTATTGTGTGAATGACGGAACTCAAAAAAAAACACAAGAAAGTGAGGAAATATAAATAATTCATATTTAATTTCCTTGAATGGGAATCGAGCTTACAATCTGTTGCGCTTACACTCTCGCGCTTCTAGCTTCTATTACTTTAATTAAATCTTTGAATTTATAGCTATATTTATATTTTAGCTTATGGTTTTACTAAAAGAATCTGAGTTGCTAAAATAATAGTTAATAAAAATATTCTTTATCTTTATGCACCCTCAATTATAATCGATTTTTTAGCGAGAGAGAACAAAGTGTTAAACATTTCATTTTTAACATTCAGTCTAACTTTTGATTCTTTTCGTGCATTAAAACTCTCATTAACTAGCATTTACTTTCATATTATTTTAGCTTCACACTGTATCCCGCACATAGCAGGAAGGCTGTAAATCTATTTTTAAGATCTGATTTAAACGCCTCCATAGTTATTTATGTTTTAAAAGATAAAATTTTACATAATTTATTTATTTTTCAATTCCTTACTAACTAAAAATATTTCTTTTAGCAAAAGTCCAATTTTGATAAGATGATGGTAAGTTTTTATCACAAAAATATAAATTTATATTTCTTAATTTTTTTAAATTGAGGCCAGTCGTGGTGC
>DVQM01002319.1:0-10270 GCA_018231645.1 Heliconius ricini | reverse complement strand
TGATAATTCCGTATACACACACACATACACATTTATCATATAATATAATATTTTATTTGATATTATTGTAAAATATTCTGTACAATCTACATTTTACTATTTATATTTTGTAATATTGTTCGCATATATATATATAGGACGTATTGATAGTAAAAAATCGCATAAAAAACTGCCTGTATTTATTTCATTATGAGAAATTTAACTATTTTTATAGATATACTATAAAAATTATAAAAAATCCTTTTTTTCTTTATAAGAAAAAAAAAACAATTCAGTCGAACGTACGTATTTTGGATGCGTCGAATGCAAGACGTTAAATTCGAGAAGGCCTTTCTCTATACTACCTTGCATTACCTAAAAATATACATTCAAAAAAATCATACTAGAACTAATTAAAAACCGACTGACAATATTTATTATATATAAAAAATCAATCCATATTTGATTGACAATAAAGCTAAGTTATTATAATAATACACAACTAAAAGTGCGAGAGTATTTACAAGTGTTACACAAGTGAATTGTAACAGTACAATACTCTTTGAGGGTACAACTGGCTATCGATTACTCGGATATTGGCTTGCGGTATCGATACTTCTACAACTAACGCGGCGGGTACGACGTTATGAAACAGTTTAATAACTTATGTTTGAGGCCGTCGCGGCGCCGGGTGTGCGATTGTAAACGCAACGGTTCGATTGGAATGGGTTCAATTCCCATTCAAAGGAATCAAGAATTTATATTTTCATCTCCTCGCTCAGTATACGAGGCAAAGCGTGGCGGTTAGTTCTGCCAATCAACACGCAATGCCTCAAGAATTCGGTGAAAAGTGGCTTAATGAGAAATGAATTATTCTAATATTGGGTTCCCAGATTGCCTCTACTGCAATTTGGTAACACATTAAAATAAGATGGAAAATTAAATGTTTCCCGTTTCTATAGGAATTTTGAGAAATCCTCTCTCAATGTACCTATTGAACATACCTGCAAAGTGCGCAATTGCAATAGTAAAAAAGCTCAAAGAGTAGAGGAGATCTAAATCTTTATTACTTCCTCTATATACAATTCCGTTATCAAATATGTTGTGGCAACAGATTCATTTGGAGCATTCATCATTGTTAAAATTACACAGTGAAAATAAATCTTCCAACTGAAATATATTTAACAGCTATGAAATATGTCCTTAGGGCCGTATTAATAAATGTTGGATGTATTTAGATCTAGAATTTACTATTAGTATTCTCTAACACTAGCGTTTTCCTGCGGTTTCGTCTCGTCACGGTAGTCATTTGGAAGGAACTAAATTCGAATCAGTAGTTCTATAGGGTAGCAATCAAACTCTTAAACTAATTTAGTCGCTCCATACTTAAGTTTAAAGGCTGTTTACAAGGTTATTTAATTTTATTAGATGGAATCGTATTATAACTTATAGAGATGGCTGTTAGTTATATACAATGATTAAAATAAAAAAAGTTCAATTAACGAAATGTAACGTATAGATAGAACAGTGTATTCCTCGTTTAGCAAAGCATACAGAGTGAACCCAACTGTCGAGGGATCTCGTGCTGAGTGACAGAACTTAACGCCGCCCTACTTCGTACCAGAGCAGAGAAATGAAAATAATTCCTTCCACGAAAATCAGTCGAATCTACAACTGTCACGTTTACAGTCATACGCTGAGCCACGACAGCCTCAACTTTATTAATTATATCCAATAAAAGACTTCCTTGCATATATGGCTCTATACGACACGACGAGGCGCGCTCCGTTGCGTCAACGTGCACATCGCTAGTCGACCGAGCGTGCGAGGTGGCGTGTGAACGGTGTGCGCCACGCTCGCTTGTAAGCCGTGACATAAAATATTGAAATATTTTTTGTGAAGTAATCATATTTTTTTTTGCGGTTTTAATCATATTTTAAGCGGTTTTAATCATATTTTTTTCAATAGTCAGAGTCGATATTTTAAATATAGTTAAGGCGACTCTAACAATCATACAAATATATGTAATTGTTAATAAGTAGTAGTCTACAATACTGCGTGGTTATCATATTACAAACAGCAAAAACCTTCTGAAAATTTGCTAGTGGAAATTTTGTAGACCGGGTTATCTCCAAGTATAATACAGACATTTACCTATTACATAATCTCTACAGTATTAACAAGAATATCTCTTATGACATAATAATTTCTTATACAAATTATATTACATGGGCATGAAAAACTAACCAAGTCGTATGTGTAACACACCGTGTGAACACAGAATTCTTCGCGATACATGATCCATCTTCCTCCTTCGATGCCTATCTGAGACAAAGCCATCTCAACCGGAAGTAAAATTATCTGCCCTCATCAACTCATGTTGTCTTTAAATTATGGAATTTCATATTTTGCATATATTTTTCTAAATATGAGTTATATTGGATATTGTTTTTTTCTTAGCTGATTTTAACCCTGTACTACGCATATAGCAAGATAGGCAGGGGGAACGTAGTATTAAGACACTCCGTTCCCACGCACCGTAATTTTTTTGAGACATTGCGTGTTGAAATTCAACGCAACGCTTTTTCTTATCAGAGAAGGGAATAAAAATAATTGATTCTCCCGAGTGGGACTACTCAATTGTGTGTTCTATAATCCACAACTGTCGCGATTACAGCCAGTCACTTTACCGCTGCACCAAAGCGATCTTAAAAAGTTTCGTGACGGCCTCAATATGGAACGAAAATGAATTTCAAGGCTTATACGTAATTTCTAAGAAGGAAGGGAGAATTCTCAATGTACAGCTACTTTTGATATAAATATCTATATACCTAACTTAATATTTTATTTCAAAACGTCAACGATTGCCTCCAGTAGTTCATCGAACACATCAATGATCACATAACTTGAGCGCTGTCACAAGTCTTGATAGATGGTCACAAGTTCGACCTCCATTGAGTGCAGTGCATTTCTATTTCCTAGGATTGTTAGTTATGTCATATTAAGAAGTAAGTATGGATTTAACATAAGAGTTATTTATTACTGAAGTCTAAAGGCACTAAAATTTAATTTCCGTTGCCATTAGCATGAAAGATACTAAATACAAATGATACTAACTCTTAGCCAATATTTTGAATTCAGGAAGAAATAGGAGAGTCTTGACACTAAGGTCGCTCTCCATTCGCTACAACTAATTATATGTATTTTTAAATACAAATATATCAAATAACCTACGATAATAAATAAGTTGAAAAGCTAATAGAAAACCGTTCTTGGTCTAAAATAAAAATATATACATGTAGCAACAAGTTAGCTTTCTTGCGTGGTGTTGACTTCAATCCCACTACACGCGAAAACACAAGGTTTGAATTTGCGCAGAAAGAAGGCGCCGGAGTGTCCTTAATGTAGTAACATACTCTCAGTCAACAAGATGTTGTTGTGCGGGGTAAAGGGGTGCAAAGCAGAAAAAACGTTTTTTTTTGTAACTATAAACTATGGTTGCGGATTGGTTTTCCACTTGTAATGCTAAAATAATTCCATTTCCTCGCCTCTGGTAACAATACAGTAATTGTCTTGCGGCGTTGAGTTCCGTCAGTAACATATAAATAATGTCTCTAAAATTGTTCCCTATGCCTGCCTGCCTATACCCTGTTAGCAGCAGGAAACATTAAAAAATATATTAAATATTAACTTACTGATAAGTGAACTTTTTAAACTGTTCAAAGTTATGACAAACATAAAACAAGCTTTCAAATTTCATTAGCCGAAAGCTCAAAGGCAGTAGCTAGTAATTTCTAAACTACAATTATGGTGAAAGATAATATACAAGTTCTCGTTAACCATAGTTGCAAACATATGGAATTATTAAACTTGTGAAATTGTGTTAAATTAGTCCTTTGTTGTGGGTTCGGTGGCTACGTGATGTAAATAATGCTTTTTTTAGCCAGAGGGAATCTTTGAACTTAAGATACTCTCTTCCCATTAAAGTACTCCAGTTCTCTTACTTTCCGCTGCATTCTGAAGCTATTGTGAGTGCTGGAACTCATTGCCGTGCTTCGACTAGTTACCAGAGAGTGAAAATATTGAATATTTCATGTCTAACAAAAAGGAATTTAAGTCTAAACCTATCACGCTTACAGTCGCACGTTTCATCACAAGTGGTATAAAATGTTACTGTTTATTTGTGTTCGTACGCGTAAAAGGTTCTTCTTATTATTATGAATATTATATTTTTTTACAGTTTTACACTGTATTCTGTGTTTAGCAGCAGGGTAGACTGAGGGAACCTAGTGTTAAGTTCCATTCTGCACTTTCCGGCCATTCTCAAGATTGTGCATTGAGGTCTCTCAATTGAGGCGCATTGATTTCCGTCTGGAAATCAATGCGCTTTATCCATTGGTTGTGCTTATTAGGGCACGGTATTGAAATTTTTATTATTCCTTCGAGTGGGAATCGAATCCACAACCATCACGAAGAAGCAACCAACTGTACCATAATTTTAACCGGTCTATTATTAAACTAATATTACTTAATTTAATCACCATGTATAGTAGCATAACATTCAACAGCGCTTTGTTGTTCTTAATTATAACTCTCGTTTAAACATCAAGCAACAGCTTGGTTATATTTAAAAAGGTCAAGAGCGATCGAAATAATCAAATAAATTATATTATATAAATCATTATATTTACAGCGCCAGATGTATAATTTTAGAGCGAATATGTAAATACATACATACACAGGATGAAGCTAAAAATTAACTCAACACAAAATGTTTCGCAAGTTGGGTGGAATGAGCGGAAGAGAGTGTTCCAACACTAGATTCTCTCTGCTGACCTGAAGATGATCTATGGACATGAAGTAATATATATTCCTAAATATAAATTATAATAATACTATATAGTAAAATGTACAACAAGCAAATTATACAACAAATAACGTTCGCGTTACAATTATTATATTACATAGAGTCACGTATTATGTTGACATTGTTAGTGTCTTTATCAATAGCGTGTTATTAGGGACTTATTTTGTAATATTACTGTGAAGAAACTGAAAAGTGCTAGATATATTTATGAATGTTTACGTGTCTGTCCGTATTTACAATTACCTGTTCAGATTGATACAAATGGATCTAATTAAGTTTCTTAGATTTAATTACAATTTCTATATTGCGAATCGATATAATGACAACTAAAACAATTTGTGTTAAAACTGTGTGTTAAAACAAGTATCAATGTATTTGTGTTTTGAATTTATCACATAAATTTATAGTTATAATTGTAATATATTTAAAGTACTGTGGGTTCAGAAAATAAAGGTAAACGAATAAATACTATGGTACCCGCTATAATATATGTCAAATATATTTTAATGACAAATTTGTATGATACAAATTCACTTTCCGCTCACTTTTTAGGGTTCCGTTTCTCCAAAGGACCCGTCTGTACGTTTGTCAAGATAATTTATCTCGAGATCGCGTCAAGCTTAAATTAATATTAAATATTCAGGTCTACGGTCCCTGGGAGCACAGAAAAGAAGCAAGCTTTTAAGTCAATACAGTCAAAAGGTACGAGGAATATGCTGCTACATTTTGTACGAAATACACCACGTTATAAAAACCTATAGGGAATTTGATGTTGATGACCTTGAATGAAGCACAATACAATAAAGGAGAAAAAAATTGAAAAATGGAAAATTATGTTTATATTAAAAATGAAAACTATTACAATTTTAAATTTATAGTTCATTCCATACAAAATGAGTGCGTGTACGCAAACTTAAGCTTGACCGCTTTTATAAGCAACGTAAAAATATAACAACGAGAAGCCTTCAACCGACCTACAATCACTTGCACTTGCCTTGCGTTTTTCCTTTATATCTTAGCTTCAAACTGTATCACATATCTTATAATTCAAGTAAAAAATTACATTAACTACCTACTTTGCATCAAAGTAGCCTCTTCACGAATAATGCTCTTGATTTGTAATACATCTCTGTGACCTCGGTGGATCGCGCAATCCCGTGTAATCGTTTAACGTGTGAAAGTAAACAAGGAGCGGCTGTCTGTATGTAATACACTATAGTTACTAATTTATGGGCTAAAGATATTTGGGGGCAGTAGGTTTGAAACCAATAGAAGTATTATTTATATGGATTGATAAGTTGTATTTTTTTTAATAAAGGAGCGTTATGAGTCTTGTAAAATGGGCGGCGCGTGGGGGACCGAGTGCCTTTGCACTAGATTCCCTCTGTCTACCCTGTTATACGCGGATCACAGCATGAATTTTATAAATATAAATATTAGATACTTTACTACAAATTTAATTAAGTTTGTAATATTTTTTGCAGCAAAGTAAACGTATACAAGGCTATGGGAACCTTAACTATTCACGTTTCTTATTTTTCACCGGCTTTCGACAATGTGTGACGTAACGTTAAATGATAATATTGTAATTCTATGTAATAACTGAGTTTGGTCTTGAAGAGTGTAGATATACTGTGAATATGAATTAAGTCTCACATTTTTTATCATTTCGTGAATAACGTTTTAGTTAGAAAGTAAAATTAAAAAGTTAATCTAAAGAAAGCTACTATATTGTATAAGTAATAGTATTATAACGCTTAAAAGTATGTTTGTTTGAATGCGCTAATCTCAGAAACTACAGGTTCGGATTGAAAACTCTACTCTTTGTGTTGGATAGTACCTAAATACATACAATTTCATTTGTTGGATATTTCAAGAACAACTCTATAGGCTATATATACATCGCGACACACACAGCCGCGTAGTACATATATCTTCATGTAAGTCTACATTTTTATAGAAATGCAGAGATAACCCATTTAATGTCCGAAAGATAGTGCGTTGGATGACGCAACTCAACATCGCATTTCGCCTAACCGTATCAGGGATTTTTTTCATCCAATCATATAAAAAGAGAGAAAAAAAATTGTACGTATAATTATTAAGGAACAATTTTTAAAATTAAAAATAAAATAAAAAATAATAGAATTATTATTATTTATTATGTTTAAAAAAATTACGCCCAGGCCCCGGCGAGATTCGAACTCGCGATCTCCTGTTTACTAGACAGGCGCTTTAACCAACTAAGCCACGGCGCCGCTGACGATGTGGAATCATGATGCCAAAATTATTTTTACATCAGTATCGTCATTTTAAATAGCGTGGGCGCTTATGTGTCACAAGTTTTTTTTAATGTGTATACCAATTGTATGTGTGTTATTTTATTCATTTCCATTTCAATTTTTGGTTCATAATTTAAAATACAATTTTTTGTAAGTAATAATAACAACTAAACGCATATTTCATCTATCCGTCTCTACATATGTGTTTAATACCAATATAATAATACAATATATAAAAAACCGATCAAGTGCGAGTCGGACTCGCGCACGTTGATTTCTGTACCATTATCTGTTAAAACGATAAAAATATCGCGTTTGTTGTACAGAAGCCCCTTTAAATATTTATTTAGTTTGTTTTATAATATTTGTCGTTATAGTTGCGGCAAAAATATATCATTTGTGAAAATTTTAACTGTCTTGGTTTATACATCCTGGTGACAGACGGACAGGGAGCGAAGTCTTAATAATAGGGTCCCGTTTAACCCTTTTCTGAAAGAATCACAAAAAAAGGATTTGAAATCATAGTGGCGCAGCCGCACATGGCGTCTGTTTTGTAATATGACGATTGTGGGTTCGATTCACACAAGGAGGGATTTACATTTTCCAAACAGTATCTCAGAAATTGGGCGGTATAGAATGGTGTAGTGGGGAACGTGGTGCGTCTTTGCATTAAGTTCCTCTGATTACCCCGCTGTTTGCGGGAAACAGTTTGATTACGAAAAAATTGATACTTCAAGAACACAATATGTAACAAGCACCGTAATACGTTGAAGTACGATTAAGAAGAAAGCTGCGAGCTCTGTCACGCGATAACACCACGCTCGATCACGCTTTTATACTAGTATAATAGTTAGGATTGTGCGCGACGGTTGTAAGTTCGATTAACAATTGACTTCATTACATATACATAGATACGCATTACATACGCTTACGCTAGTAATAATAATCGTCAACTAATATACTAAATACTGTCACATGCTGTACCTATCTATCTTTACCTTTTATATCTATAAATATACATAAAAAACATCATTATAATAAATATTGCCTTAAAGAAATTGAAGTCACAACTGTCACATGTTCAGAGATACTTACTAACTGCGCTAATGCTTGCTTTGTATGACTATATACAATTATATCGTGTTACAAGAAATTTCAAAAGCTTACGCAAAACACGCGATTCGCCATAAGATGTCAGTACTGTTATCGAAATTTTATAACCGTATCGCAATGGTTCTTAGCAAAGAAAAAATATATAATATTTTTTTATTGCGAGTAAAGTCTAAATTTTAATAAAATTGTTGAAAATGTGCCATATAGTTATTTAGTAAACATATAAAAAATTTAAAGTAGCGGGAATCGAACCCGGCACGGGTTCGAGTCCTGGAATTCGTGAAAATAAATATTTTTCTTTCCTAAGTGTGAAATAACACTTAAAAAACACTTAAACATTTGTGTTGTTAAAAATGTCCAATTTAAAAACATTTTGTATAATTTACGTAAAATATTATCAATAATTAATTTACGCTTCATTTTGTTATACGCCTAAAGTTTTGGGTTACTAATTGTGCTAGCAAATTTTTAAATTGTTAAAAATATAGCACTTCGTTGAGTTCCACCACTCAAAATGCAATATGTAAACTTCAAACTTAAAGTAGAATTGAGTGACACGACACTACAGGTTCTCTATGCCTAATGTTCTAGCGCTATGCGGGATAAAGCGTGAAGTTGTGTGTGAAGATGTGCCGCAATAAAAAATGTTGAGAACCGCTGACATATCGGTATCGATTCCAAGATACTTGGACGCTGACCGTTCTTTCCTTAACGGTTTATGACGAGAGAAAGTATTGTATTATTTTATTGAATTTTAATTTATACATTTTTGTTAAATATTTAGTTTTCTGCGTTTTGTCGCCCCATTCACATAATAAAAAGTATTTAAAAAATAGCTTTAGCTTATAATATATTGATTTTTGATATAGGTATTTCATAGTATATGTGGAACAGCTTGCTGTGTGTTAGCTCGATCCCACATATCTGACAGAGACAGAGAAAATCTACATTAAAACTAACTTATTAAAACCAACCTAATTATTGGATCTTGAATGGTGAAACTCAATGCTGGACTTCGTCTTATTACCAGAGCGAAGAAATGATAATATTTAATTTCCCCAAATCTTCTTTCTGAACAATGTGGTTGACAAGAATAATAGAAAGTTCCCAGGGTAGGTTTGGCTGTATCACTTCAGTGATATTGAATTTTGACGCTCAACGTCTTTGCTCGTGAAGAACTTATACCGAGCTAGGACTTCCGTCCAAAATGAAGAAAAAATTGAGTGTTTAATTTTACGTCTCATAGTCCATTTAAGCAAATAAAGTTGCGAGCGACTAGAAGATTATAAAATACTAATTGAATTGTTAACAATACAAAAGAATAATAATAAAAAGCATTCTTGTTACTATTAATTCACTCATTTTTGTAACAAAACTTTATAAAACTGACAGCTGCGCACGCGCACCTGTCAATTTTTATCAAGTACTAACGATTCCTGCTGGTTCCAAAACGGCGGGCCGTGTGTTTTGAAAAGATCATAATCATTAGTATGACTATTTAAATTGAAATTAAATTAACTCCTTTAGATAATTATTGCTAACTTAGTAAGTAAACATATAAGAAGTACTTACATGTTTGTATAGTTTATAGTTTATACGTGAAGCCGTCTCAGGGGCACAAGCGTGTGATTGTAAGCGCGACACGTGGGTTCGATTCCCTCTTGAGAAATGAATTCTGATTACAAGGCAAAACTTAACAAGAATGGAAAGTGGGCAACGGAAGTATAATAATGGGAACGGAGTGTCTTAACACTAGGTTCTCAGGTTCTGCTTGCTTTGGTCGGGATACAGCGTGAAATTAAAAAAAAAACATTTAATAGAAGTGAAAGTTTGTGAGGGTGATTGTTCCACTTTAACGCAAAAACTACTACTTTTAGTCCAGTATAACACATATAGGCTACATTTTACATAAAAAAATGTATACTTAGGCTGTAATATGACAATAAATTTGAGCGGGCCAAGCCGTGCGTGGGTCACTAGTAAATTATATAACAGCAACAACATCACTATGAACTACCTAAAATGAAAA
>DVQM01002318.1:0-10271 GCA_018231645.1 Heliconius ricini | reverse complement strand
TATATATATATATATATTATCTTTTCATATATCTAATAATATCATGAACGTGATTAATTAGTTGACGTGTTTTTGATTTTCTGTGTAGATATTACTTACATTTGAGAAATTTGTTTAAGTCGTCTCCTACAAACTTTTTGATCCAATTATTCAACAGAATATGAAAATTATTAAAAAAACTTGTAACTTTGAAATAATTTTATGTTCAGATTTTTAGAAAAATCATACAAATCTATTTCATTTTAAGCATTTAAAGACACATTCCAGCAAAACATTTTGTTTAAAGCACATATTATTTTTTAATTTAGTATGAGACTTGAAACAAATATTTAAATAATTCTACACAAGTACATATATTTACGAAAACATGACATATAAAATTGTGACTAACATTTGCATGAGTAAAAAAACTGTGTAGATTCAAGTTATAATCTACGTTTAGCTTTTAGATATTTATTTAAAAGTAACATCATCATGTCTATTTTCTTACGATGGTTGTGGATTCAAAGCGATTCGAGGGATATTGTCATTTTTAAATATATTTCCGTTTTCCTGCCCTGATTAGATTGGGCTGTTTTAAATTCCATGCCATTAATTACAAAATTTTTCTAAATCTATACAACAGCATATAAAATAATCATTAATTAATATAAATTTTAATAATAAAAATAGCCACAATATCGATTTAATTTGAATAGGTCCGGTAACATATTATTACCCGGCTATGGGTCCGACGCTGCCGCCGCCGCTGCTGTACTGGGGGTACCCGACGCCGCCTGTGTCGCCAGCACATTACTATCATCCACCAACTATGGTATGATTTTTCACTAAGTTTTTAAACCAATAGTTGTTCTATAAAATTAAAATATGGCTTTTTAGTTTTAAAATAAAAAATGTCTGATCTTGCGTAAAGATATTGACGTTGTTAAGGCATCAGACACCCATCATCATTATCACCACTTCGGTAGTGTAAAACATTATAATTTCATCATATTCTTAATTAGTGCACCGCGCATTGGAAAGTTATTTCTCAATTTGATAAGAAACAACAAAGTGTGATGTTGATGTGTGGTGAGTTTTATTACGAAATGTCTCTAAATAGGCTGAAAGCAAGTTTTACCATTTGTTATATTTTTAACCGTATTTATTATTTAGGATGTAAACAAAACTAGCCGAAGTAATCGCGTATATCTTTAACATAGGTCAAAGAGATAGATCAGATTAAAGAGTTCATTCACATAAAATATCTAATATTTGTGAAAATAAAAGATTTTATGAAAAATGTTTATTTATAAAACTTTCTTCATTTCAGATGCCAGAAGTAGTATCAGTAGGTGGTGGTTCACCTTTGCCCATCCCCCCGCCAGCCGCTTGCCCCGAATGGCCAATATTTATGGTCAACTGACATGTAGAGATCATGGAACATACACATATATCTTAGCTTTTATATCTTGTCGTATATTATATGAAAAAAATCGCTCAAATTTAGGCTATAATTTTGTAGTTTAATATATTCTATTAAGTATTGGAGCTCTATCTTACCATAGCTTATCTATCAGTGGACCAAAGTTTTAAAGCTAAACAAAGTCTTGACATATATAAATTGTTTTCTTTTACAAGGGCTCAAACTGCATCAATTTAAATTCATTAAATAAAAAAATCTAGGTTTTTTTTATAAATGTTAAAAAAAAACAATCAACTGATTCACTTAAAAAAATCCTTGCCAATATAAATTCTAAACGGCTCAAAGAACGTGATATTATATAAATGTCTCGATACTAATTATTATTTAGAAATAATAAATTAGTTATTAAACAACATACTTTATTGTATGTGGCTCTATGAATCATTTCATAGATTAAATATTTTCTAAATACGTATATGTTTATATAAACTTTGGGAAGATTTACATAATTTAATACATTTTTTATTTTTTATATTTTATTTATTGTTGATCTTTTAGATATGAATAAAAAGATTTTAATGACTATAAATGAAATATAATATATTTTTTGTAGAAAAAATTAAGTAATGAGTGACTAATAAAATGATATAATGAATTCGTTATGATAACTGTTACTGTTTTATACTTGATATTAATTAGGACAATGTTACAGATTCTCAAGTTTATTGTTATTTGAATTAAAAGTTATATTATTATAGTAACATTTACAGAGAGATATATTAATTGTCAAATATTAACATAAAAAACATAAAATATTGTTATTAGCTTCAAAATTTGTATAAATAATATTGAAATAGTGATATAAAGGTGCTTTTCTTCACGTTTTAGCAAAAACCAAATGTACGAAATACCGTTTGAACTCCATGTAACGTGATCTGAATTGACGTCGACGTGGTTCCACTTGTTTGCCATCTCGCCTCAATTACATCATACGAAGTAAAGAAATCCGACTTTCTAAATGACTTCAAATGTTTGTTTGTCTCGTGTATATTTTACATTTGACTAAAAAATTATAATCAATAAATAATATAAATTGATCTCTTTCAAATATATTTCTAACATTTACTCTTCAGTTACGTTATATGGAATTTACACTGTATATTTGACTGTAGATTAAGAACGCTCAATTAGTGTAAATTATAGAATAGCTGAGCCAGAATAATTCTATGCCATAATATTAAGTTCGTTATTCCACTATATAATTCGACTATTTATAAATATTTTTTTACTTTTAAAGTTTAAAAAAAAATTCACAAAAATATATTTTGTTTAATTAAGGCAAATAAAACAATATATCAATTTAAAAACAATGTGACAAAAGGAGCAATGAATATATTACAATTCAGTTTGAGATCAGAGAAAATAGTTCATTATCACAGTTTTATAAATTAAAGTAAGTTTAAACTATCATATCATAGTTTCCACATTAAAAATAGCTTATTTTAAATATTTTCCTATATAAATAAATAACAATAAAAATGTATATTACATATGAAAAAAACAAAATAAGTTTTTTTTATCTATGGATCATAAAAGCTCATTCATTCTATGTAAGTAAATATTGCCCTACAGCTGTTACAGGATAATATTAGTTTTAATTCGTATTTAGGTGCGTTCGCTTAATTTAGTTTTATTATAGGCTATCCAGAAATTATGTTGCACAAATTTTGATCATTGATTATTTTTTCAGCCTGTGCCCATAACCGTGGGACCTCACGTACATTGCAATTGTGTGCAAAAAATATTATATATATAACAGCACTTATATATATTCTTTTACGCCTTGTGTTGATATATTATATATTGTAATGCGATGCCACGAAATTTAAGACTTCTCTCCATGGACGTCTCCGTGACGTAATTTATGGATGGCCCCGTATTGAAAAAGCAACAAAATCAAATGTCTTCCGAAGTATAGTTTAAGTTTGTCACTTGTGATAAGATAGGTTAATTACTTTAGTAAATAATAGTTAATGTTATCATTTTTCCCATAAAAACAACTATTTTTCATTCAAATATTAATATAAGTCCAAACTTTTTCTGAAATAAAGAATGAAATTGTTTTCATAAATATCTTTATAACGTGTTGCAATAAATAAAACAAATATGTAACTTTTATTTACGCGATGGTCAGTTTTAGAGTAACATTATTGTACTATTATACTTGATTGTAACATCACGTATACGGACGTAGTCAAATACACGAGATATTATTAAAAAAAAATGGAACACCGAGAAATAAAAAAAAATAAAAATATATGATTTATAATTCCAATCAGTAAATAAAATGTTATGAAAACTAAACTAAAAAAACATGATAAATATAAAAACTGTTTTTATACTGTCTGTTTTTTTATTAACTAAATTAACATTCTTAATGTTTTTTTATCTTTTAATAATATTTTTACAATTAAAAACCTTCGTCTGCTGGCTGCGTCCGTTTCATATAAATATGTAAGTTACATATGATAATTAGGAATCTTGGAAATTTCTAATGTCTACTACACTTAGTGAGTTTTATCCATGACTATGAAGCGTTCATGACTATGTTAAGTTTTGTTATAGATATAATAGTTTGTTGATAGTATGTTTGTATTATAATAGAGATGTTGATGTCAATTAAAATATTATTTATATAAATATTTTAACAAAACTATTGTAAAAATATTTATTTTATACAAATTTTGTAAATTCAAGCGACAAATTACGTCATCTTAATTTATTACCTTTTCTTCTAACATATTTGTCAAAAAGGAAAAAAAATGGTTTTTTTCACATCTTTATTATAATTGTTTTGGTAAATAGATAAAGAAATGAAGTTTTTATATATTTTTAAAATAAACATATTGTTCGTAAATAGCTCATGGACCTACTATTTTTTTACTAGTATTTTTGAATTTATTGTATATTTATTCATTTATAAATATTTACTATGTAATGTAAAGTTTTTTATAATATTTATTTATAATCTGTATGTATTCTAATCTTATATCTTTAAAATTTAAAGCAGTTTTCCAGTGATTGAAATTTATGAAGTTATAAGATCAATTGATTTACAAATGTTTATTAATAAAAAAATTGTATGAAAAAAAATGTTGTTACCTCTCATTAATAACATATATTTTATATTTATAAATACTATGTCACTATTAAAATATTGACATTATATGTATATTAGTGTATATGCTATATCACACTCTGTAATACTATAGAAATATAGCATTAAATAAAAAAATATTCTGTTTGTAAGCTCAATGGTCACGGGACAACGCTCAGGGAAATGAATCATTTTCATTTCCCTACTGTGATAGACATAGTGCGGTGTTGAGTTTCGCTACTCAACATACAGTGTCCCAAAGGCGGCAAATATGTGTTATATTGTTTAACAATATCTATTTAATGTTAACAGAGTGTGATACAAGCATACAAATAGTTTAGTCAATATAGAAAGTGCAATGTTTAGAATTAGACATATTGATCTTCAAACCAAAACTGTCTTGGTTTGTTATCATACAAAGTAGTGAATTGTTCCAATAAATTAATTAATTATATTAAAATAATGTTTCTTTTTTTCTTATTCCTCTCTGCTATTCCCGGATCATAAATGATTAATTAAGTTTTGTTATATAAGGGTTTTGTGGCGCAGGGGCACAAGCTTGTGACCGCCAATACGACGATTATGGGTTTGAGTCCCACTCGGGAAATGAAACATTGAATGGAATGGAATATTTAATTTTTTATCTATAGTAACGGGGCTACGAGAGATGGAGAAAGGAAATGTCTTATTTAGACCCATTGAATATAATAATAACGTACGGTGTTCGTCAAACTGCAGCAAGGTTCCGAATTTCTCGTAGAACAAACACAAAAAGATCGGGTAGGCCTAATACCACAACTAATCAAAAGGAAAAATACATCAGAGTTCTGTCACATGGAATCGACGCTTAACAGTACCACTAAGTACCGTTTTTGCCTCACTTAGTTCTTACGACTTACATTGACGTATGCGCATTATTCACTAAAAAAAATACTCGATACTTCAAAACATCGGTACTTATGTGTCCATACTTTTATGAGTAAGTAATTAACACTTTTATATAAAAAAATATATGCAATTTTTTTACATGAACGCGTGTTTATTGACAATTTTTTATTTATGTTTTGTTCCACTGAAATACTCATGTAATGTCAGCGTCGGTAACATAATGACGTAACTTACTGATTGACATTGACGTACGTGCTGACGTGTACGGTTATTAGGCTATAACATAAGTACCCGATACTTGGAAGTATCGATAGTTTTATTAGTACTATACTTTTTTTTCTATACTACTCGTGAGTAGAGTATCGATATTTTCTATTTGATAACGTGTCCGTGCTTTCAAAAAATGTATTTCTACTATACGATGTTGCATTAAATAAAACACAGTAACATCGATGTTAGCAGGGATGCGTAATCGATATCTGTGATATTATAGTTGTTAGAGTTCCGTATCTTTTAGCGAAAAAGGAACGAGGAATAGGATGATTTTGTTTTCGCGTCGCAACGCTGGGAGGTACCGAGTTGAAATTTAAACCATAAACATAGCCCCAGGATATCTTGAAAAAAATATGTCTACAATCACTTAAAAAGAGATATGGTCGCTTATACCGCAAATAACGCGTATTTTGACACTATAAAGGAAATAAAATTAATAAGATACTTTCGGATGACCTAGAATTGTTAAATTTGGCAGCCAACATCTACAGATAGTATTAATTCAGAAAGACTCTGAATTTGTGGTTAAATTCTGATAAATAATAGCCTTGAAGGGAGTAAGATTTGGTAAAGGGGGTAAGACTTACAAAAGCCGCTAGTGCAAGTGAGGTACCAGATAAAAGAGCTCGAGCTCGAAGCTCGAGACCTCCGATCGTTTTACGGAATCCTCAATGGGCTAGCCCTGCTCTCCCGCTTGTCCGGTATATCGATGTAGGTCTGTGGTCCTATATTATGACATATGATTTATGCCTTAACATACCTTTTAAACATATTTATAGTAGTGTTGTACAATCAAATACAATACTACTTCAAAAATATAAGTAGGAATCGAACCCGCAATCTTTAAGTTGCGTTAACTGTGAGAAAAGAATCCCTTTTCTTATACTCTAATACAGAACCAAACGATAGCTTGAATTATTTCGTTATAGCGCCATCTATGAATGTAGTTCGGACAAACATTGTTGTCATAACCTATTCCAAAAGAAACGTAAACGAATAATATATATTTATGTATTATAGTACTTACTTAACTTAAACTAGTATCCTAAATATATATATATATATATATATATAATTAGAAAATCCTATACTCTCAAAAAAAAAAGATTTACTCAGCGTTCCCAAATTAGTACAAAGGTGATGCAGTCATCTCCATAAGTGGAGGTTTGTAAAATAAGATTTTCCAGTATCATGTATATTCCACTTTACACGAGCTTATACCAATTAAATGAATATTTAATTTTATTTATGTAATTCCGGCATTACTTCGAGCTTTTAAATAATCTGACTGATAACCGTCGTTTCAAATATTTCCACTGACTGTTTTTGACTTACTACTGGCTGTTTTGACTGACTGACTCTTTTTTAATAGATCAGAAGATTTTTTTGATTAACTATATATAGATTAGAAGTTATTTATTACATATGTGTAATGGGTAATGCTCGTAGATGGAGTAAACCCAAGATTACACGGATATTCTTGACCAAGCAATTTGGATGAAGTCCCAATTATCATTAAAAAATAAATCAGAATTTACCCATTTTCTAAGTTTACCCAACGTTAGCTAATTAATAATGTAATACTTTATACGTGTGACTAAAAAAACTTATTAATGAAAATATAAAACTTTATTATAAAACATACAAGAGAAAATTATATTTCAAGCTTTGTTTGTGATGGGGCACAAGGGTGAGATGCGACGGTTATGGATTCGATTCCCACTCGAAGGGATGAATGAAATTTCTTAATATTTTCACTTATTCCCTCTGGTACTAAGGCAAACCCGGCGATGATTTTCGCCACTAAACGCATCTCGCATGTAGCAAGGTAGGCAGAATGAGCCCATATAAAGACATTTCGCTCCCCACTTTCCGCCGATTTCTGGAAGCATTTCGTGTTGAGTGGAGTAGCTCAACGCCAGAACGAAAAAATGAATATGTTAAATATTTAATTTCCTCGATAGGCAATTGAGCCCACAAGCTGTCGCATTTACAGGTCACACGCTCGTGCTCTGCGGCATGAAGACACGACCACCAGTGGTCCGCAATATGGTCCGCGAACGTTTTTAATTTTATGACAGGAGATGGTGAGGAGAAATTTGTGTTTAATTATCACAGCTACTTTTTACTACACCAACATGCATAGTAGTCCCTGCTACCAAGAATGACATAAAAGTGGCCCTTGATCAAGAAAAGGTTGGGAACCCCTGTTCTAAAGACTCATAGAAAAAAGTGAATCTAGGAAAGTAACTTCCAAAATTTGATTAAGTTAGTCGTCTCCTGCATTAGCTCGTGATAATTCCAGACGCCGAATCCCCTCGGAATGGAATCTTCACTGAAGATTGACTCAATATTTTATATTAGATTTATATAAAAATCATGAGGTCACCCACATATTACTATTTTAATTGAGCTTTAGTTGTTCGATACTAAAACTATATAATATGAATTACAATATTTTTATTTATTAATCATATTTTTTTTAAGATGCAAAGTTCGCTCAAAACTTTTTTTATAAAATATACTTTACTAAGAAGGCTGTCACGAACGGGTTAATGTTATTTTATAATTGTATTCAATCCATAATATATATTTTTTTGGTTCCACGCTATCTCCCATATATTTGGGAGATGATGTGATGAGCATGTTAGGTAGTAGGAACCTAATATTAAGACACTACGTCGCCAATTTTTTTTTGCCAAGGTAGTGGCAAAAACATAGTCGCGCTATTGCCGTTAACAGAGAGAAGAAATGGAAATTTTAATAAATAATAATTCACTTTCCAAATTGGGAATCGAACTCACAACTGCTCTCAGGTTAATTAATAACAAAAATGGTATTCACCATACAATCAACTTATAAGTAGTTAACACTGGGGGTTAAGATAAAAATAAAAACCACAAAAATTGGAATAGTTTTAACGTTTATTTGTTAAGTCACCACACTTAGTTATGACACGTACGGGATAGAAATCTTATTTTACATTTACCACTAACAACTCCATATTGGAAAGAACGGGCACTGAACATCTGTCACTTGCAATGGCTGTATGTAGACTGACGGAGTCAACAAAAACAAATTCGACTTAATGAAAATATAAGATTTATAGTTATTTTTAACCAAAATGTATTTTAAAATAAAAAAGTAGATATCGGGATGAATAAAATTTATTTATTACGAAATACATGTTTCGTAAATGCCAATTAAAATTGTAATGGTGCCACAACAATCCACAATATCGATACATATTTTGATTCACAATAGTTCAACTATTCGAAAGCTATAATATAATTAGTTACAAAATGGGAAGAACTTTACTTATTAGATATCAAAATATTTTACCATTTTAGAAATAGACAGCAAACATTAATATTAGAAATAAATTTACATTTTCTATTGACAACGATAAACAAAAGTAGCGACGACGCCAATAATTCAACTCATTTTCGCACACACACAAAAAAAAACCTGCAATCGATATACAGCCATTGCCATACAAAAAATGTACTACAACGTTAACGACTGGCAGGAGTTTATTGAAATTAAAGCGGAATTCTGTTCAGCCGCTACACTACAACTTACGTACATACATACAAATACATACATACATGTAAAAAGCAATAAAAAAAATCTTGTAAACCCACACTAAGTCCATCACAACCTCCTAGTCTGATCACAGCTTTACTTACGTTTACATCTATCTCTTATTGTGTGTGAAACGTATTACCTAAAAAAATAGTAGTGGTGTCTTCAAAAATACGTAAATAAAAAACATAAAAAATTCTAAAAAAAATGTTTTTAAGGCGTGGACCGTACTTTACTGTAGGGATACAACGGTAGGGTTTACAGCTTCATAATATGAAAAAACGGCACAATCGATATTATATTTATTTGTAATACAAAAAAATATAACCTATTTATTTGTAACACGTTTCACACTAACGTATAATTTTATCGTATGCGGATATCAGTATACAAAAACAAAACTATACAGAATAACACTACGTACGGAGTAGCAGGATTCAAATCCGTCTAAGGTAATGGAAAACATATATATATATATAAAAAGAAAAAACTGGTAAAAAAAGAAATAAATTCGCCAAGGCATCAATATGTACAATGCTAACTGCTAAAGCACACTATAAATGTATAATGTGGCCCATCGTATTTATTATTAATAATATTCACATTTATTTAAGACATATTTGTAAAAAAACACGACATTTTTTTTAAAGAGAGTTAACCACTAATTTGGAATGCCTTTTTCTTTATTTTTTTCTTAAATGGCTGCATATATCACTTACTTGAGCATATGTTATATTTTTTTTAAATTTTCTTTGCAATAGTGTAAATACACTAAGTATTTAATAGTATCGTCATATAAGAATAAAAATACAGCAGAAATTGTAAGGTACGATTTTGACTGTCAATTAATTATTATTAAGAGCAATATAACTTAAAATGCTCTATTCATTAATAAGTCAGCAATTATGACAAAAATATTTAATAAAAGGGAAAATACAATGTATATTTATATGAAATGAGGTC
>DVQM01002317.1:0-10273 GCA_018231645.1 Heliconius ricini | reverse complement strand
TACATTAAATTATGGAAATGGCTCGTCAGTCCGCGACAGGTGCGCGGCTGCGGCGTTCGTGCACGTGTGCGGTTAGTGAGTGCTGGCGCTGCTCTCCGCGACCCTCGGCCCCGGTAAGTTTTCCACATTTCGGTGAAATTTCCACTCCTCGTCTGCCGGAGCGCACCGGCGCGGGCGTTTGATACTTTAATGCGTCGGCCACCTCGCATCTGTCGTTACCGTATCGATGCAGCTGCTGTCCCTTCAATAGGTAGGTGTAATATATTTTATATTTCTCGACGACATTACATTTGCTTGAATGAGTTCGCCCTTCTATTACATCTTAGGGTTCTAACACAATTAGTGGTAGCCTCCGTTCTCGTTCACACGGGCGGGTCGTTTCGCGTATTGCTGTTACTTGGGTAAATATTGGTTCGATAAGGTCTGCGACTGCGAGTGCGTGCGTGTACACAAACTGTTATCGATTCTACACATACGTCACTTGATAGTTATCTTTTGTCAATTTAGGTCATTGTTCTTTCATTTTTAATACATGAATCTGAGTGTGATGATATTTGTATTGTTAAGATTTCTCATAAAATGTTGTAGGTAATAAATGTCTTACATTTATTGGTAGAGGATGATTTCATATTTTGATCTGTGTGATCTGTGTCGTTAAGATGACATTCTTTTTTATAATACAAATCAACAAAAAAATAATTACTCACAAAAGCCGTCTCTTTGACTCTTGCACAAGCTACAAGTTTTATGCACGTCCATATAATACTTGTTAGGTTGCAGCCATATAACCAACTTTTTACAATCACGTCATGTTATTATATTTCAATTATTATAAAATGTTAAAATGATATTTTTAAGAAAGTATCTATCTATCGCTCTTTCAAAATCTTTCCAGTAAATGAAGTGAACTAAACCAAAAGTGCAAAAAACATAATTTTTACATTTTAAGTGAAATATAATAAACATGACTAAAAGTAGCATGTAAAATTTTACTCATTTAAAAAATATTAACGATACTCTTTATCCAATACACTGGTTCAATTAATATAGTATTGAAAAAAATGGTAATGTCATTATTAAAGAACATAATTAAATTAATATATTTAAAAATAAAATCCTAATTATAAAAAAAAGGAACTAAAGCCGTACAATTTACGCTTATCGATATCATATGCTCAGTGTCGTTAAGGTATATTTCAGACAGCTTGATATAAGATATCCATACAACACCAAATTCAATTTATCTTTCGTTATCGAATTGTATAGTTAAGATAAAATTAGTGTTCACTAGCTTTCCATTTCTGCACATGGTATCATGGTTATGATCAGACAAACAACAATCGTTGGGATAATTATATATTTATCTGTATCATTTTTTATGTTACCATTAAAAATAAAATCAGCTTCACGTTATCTCTCGCATGGTAGAGCAGCTGATCTATATTGAGGTTTTCCGAATTCGAGTCATTACGTGTTAAATGGTGAAATTCATCGCTGCGTTTTGTCTTGCCAAAGAGTCTTGAGAGAAATACAATTAGAGTCTTGCCGAGAAATACAATTAATTTATTTCTTCAAGTAGGAATTGTTACTTAAAGCTATAGCATTTAAAGACAGACACTAGGTCTTATTCATTCTATTCCTATTGAATTTTCTAAAAAAAAAATACTGCTCTGTGATTTTACTTAAATGATTGTTTCTTTTTTAATTTTACAAAGATAATGCGTTAGATTATATTTCGATATTTCTTTACTTTATTATAGATATCAAAAATCGTATTTACAATTAAAAACGTCTCAAGCTCTAATAATCCTAGGCCATTAAACTTTCCTAGTATAGTAATAAGTAAATAGCTTTCCTATTTCAAAATGATGATGCTGTCACTTCATTAGTACAGAATATTGTTTAGTATTTTTATTGTATATTTAGTTTGTTTTTCGAAAACGAGTTAGGTACTAGGTACTTTTAATATTAGGAATTAATAATACACTCCTAACATTAGATAGAGTTAGTCAGGTAGAGTTTCGATAGCTCCGTTTTAATTTTATTCAGCTTTGTTCAGCTTTAACTTTATTTTACTTCAGTTATACTGCTTATCCCTCATAATACTAGAAATATAATAAAAATCGTTAAAACCCACTCGTCATATAATATTGAAGTTTCTTTATAAAATAATGAAAATTTTTTTGTTGTCCAACGCGACTCTCACGCTTGACTGCCCAACCGGAACAATGTGGTGTTTTTGGCATTAAAATATACTTTCGTGTCTATTTTTTTACTTTGCGTAGTTTCTAAACTATTAAATTTCGGAGATCTTATATTTTTTTAAATCAAGTCGTTTATTTTATATTTAGGTAGTCACTTAAAAGCAGCAAACTGCTTAAAATTTCCACTTTTATTGGCCATTAATTAAAATTTTTAATCCATGTAATGTCTAGATATAAGCTTTAATATAAAAATGATAAAATTTACCCACTTTGAAGTATTTTGAGTTAACTTTTGCAAAGATGAATGTCCTTTTGGACTTTTGAACTTGTGAATCATCAAAGCCAAGGCCGTAATCGTGTTCCGCTACCTCATTTACATTATATAAAATATTACTATAATAAATTATTCTGTACCATGGTACTACAGAATCTCTTATTTTTTAAATATTTTGTTTAAGATTTAACTGTCGTGGCGTAGTTAAAACAAGCCAATAGCACGCATGATTGTAGGTTGATTTCTGATTTGGGAGACTATTCTTATTAAAAAAAAAAACAATATATTATCTTGCTTTATACTTTTTATTTGTAATCAAAATTTTGTACTAATTTATGGTATTTAAAATAAAAAATACAAAAATATCTATTCCGTATACTTAGTCAGGTATGTATGTACACATATATCAAAAGAAAAAACAAGAATTCAATATTTGTTTATTTTTGTTCTTTATTTGTACATAGTCATATAAATTAAAAAATATACAATATTCATATGGAAACAATAATTTTAATTTTTTTTTTTTTACTAAAATTATCCTAGTAGTTAAATATTTTATTTAAATGTTCCACAATTTTACAATATTGCTATAATTCGAAATGAAAACAGTTTGAAGTTTGAACATCTATCATTAGTTAATATAAACAACGAAACATAGCCTCCCTTAGATCGCATCTGCTAAACGGATGATAAGAACTGGAAACTAACAAAAAAGATGAAGAAACAGAAGATCCAAGCGTTTAATAGAGACCGCCAATTGCCAGTACGTCGCGTCTTGCGGCATCCAAGACCAGATTTGTAATCGACGTGCGTCACGCGCCGTCCTCCGTCCGGAACGAATCGACAGAGATAAGCATCGACAACGGCCATGCACTGGACATGGGCTAGGGTTGTAAACTTAACTACCGTAGTTTATAGATGTTGGCTAAGCTTGTATGTAAGATGGATACCTTTAAATTTATTTATTTTTAATTAAAATTTACGTTAGATATAATGTGAAATGGCTGGTAGACTCTTTTATGTTAAATGTATATACATTAGATGGAACTTATCAAAACATATTTCTTTCTTCAGAGAGACTTTTCCTTAGACAAAACGGATAATATTATATTACGAGATATTCTTTTGAAATAACCGAAATCACAACCCTATTTTAAAATTTATATAAATAAATATATACAAAAAAAGCTATCATGTTCCGCGACAAATGGACCTTAGCACGATGACTTGACGACTTCAGCATTGTACCAAGCCCGCCGGGAGCGCTCATGGAACTCGATTAACGTACTTAACTAAATGTAAATAGTGATTTTACCTGGATTAGACTTAATATTTCAGAGTAATTTGATTATATTTTTAATACAGTGTTCTTATAACCAATATAAATAATTAAGGTATTGCAATTTAATATAAATAGAATATAAGAAAATAATTTATTCATTGTACCTAGGTAGTTATTGTAATATAATAAGGCCAGCTAAAAATATTTTAAATTCAAAATGGGAGAAATTTTACTTGGATTGAAATATACAATATCGATTACTAATTAAATCACAACCTGTAAACGATAAATGTTTCTTAGAAAATCGTTAAGGAAATTAATTGACTTAACAAAGCATTTAACAACAATTATCTCGAGTTATAAATCGGTATCCGCGAATTTTTTGGTTTCGGTTCTCTAATTTCTAACACGTCTCGTTTCGTGTTTCGTCTCATTGCTCGAAATATGACGAATCTAGATTGTTATTCGAAGTCGGGGCATGAAATTGTGTGCACGAGGCGTATCGGCAATTTGCGTCAGTTTTTTTATCACAGTCACGACAGGCCGGATTCTTCATGGCGCGGCCAATCGCCGGCTAGAGACGGTGTAATTGGGAGAAACTATGGCCACCACAAACGCTTGAGATTTAACTTCGTCCATTCCGCTGAGACCCCTGAAAAGACATCTCAGGTAGTAGTTTAGGACGATCTATTAACGATTTGGACAGGTTTAGTGGGTCTTTCTTAAATTGCTGCTCTATAATGACACGCCGTCCAGCAATATGAGGTCTAACTGTTATGTCCTTTTGTTCGGTGATGATTGTTTGTGGTGATGAGCGAGGGGTTATCATTTCCTCTGTGGATATTGTGTGTGGATTATTTTTGCAGGTAACAATGTTAGTTTTTTTAATGTATATATATATATATATATATATATATATATATATGATACGATACGAACTTAAAAAAACTATGTAAAGCATAATTATTACCTGTAATGATTTTTCTGATGATGCAATTTCTTACTAATGCCTTCAGTAAAAAAAATTTTTGTAAATCATTTATAGCATATAAATCTTATCAATGTTACATAAATATATATAAATAGCAAAGACATACATATTTAAAACCTTTTTAACAATAGAGAATGACTAAGGAAAAGACATACCACATGTTCCTTTAAACTATTTTCAACGTAACAAAATTAAATTACCAAACGCTACACTTTAGCTAGGTGGGCAAAGGATTTATATGTGAGTGCAATCAGCACTGTGGTACAGGCTACAGGCTTTCTAATCACGAGAACAATAAAATGGCGGCGATGTACGCCGCTAGTGTATAGGCGCTGAACAACGGATCGTATCGAACGCCTACGGTGGTTCGCTTAACCAGAGCATTTGCTCCTAATGCATTGTAGGCCAACAAACAAATCCTATATGAGAATATGGAGCTCGAGACGCTTTGTTTTAAACATAATTTTTATGTTGATTTTTCGTTTGTTCTTCGATTTATTTTATTGTCTTTCCTGAATATTTTAGGTACATAGGTAGTGGGAAAGTATCCAAACAAAAATGTACTTAAGAATACTTTTGTCCTTAGTTTCAGCTGAATGAATGACAAAAGTTTGGGTATCTAGAATGGTTTTTCTCGGATAATTGGGGTATTATTATATAAACATTACCGGAATTCGAACCTGTAACTATCGTTTACATTTATCGTTACATCCTAACTAAGCAACATCTGCATCATTACTTTAACATTTAATTTCTACAAATTGATAAATTATTATGAACATATTGGATTTAGTAGTTTGTTATTGTTTTTTTATAAAATTCCCAAGAACCTGTCCCCCAAAATACTGATAATTTCATATCAATAATCAAGTTTCATTAATTATCATTTTATCAAGTTTATAAGAAATACGGGAGGTATCGTGTTTGTAATTATCTTATCAATATAACCACACTAATTTGTGATTTCGACTCACGTGCGAGACCTAGATTTATTAAACCAATAGAAGTGACTAATTCTTGATTGTTAAGTTTAATTTCATGATATTTCTTATAATTTTCAAGTTGTGATTTAAGGTAATAAAATGTATATTTTCTCAGTCTACGCTATATAGAGTGATGTTGGGTTCGGCCGAACAGGAAAAAAAACAAATGTAAAAAAACAAAATTAAATAAAGCAGCTTACATTTTTTCTCGTATGGATTTTCAATAAGGTGAACGGAGAGCACTTAGTCACAAGATACTCCGTTCTTTACTATTAAGTACGGAGTGGCAGAACTTAATGTTGTTAAAATTTTTAATAAATATATGTGTAAATAAAAAACAAACAATATTCACAAAATTCGAGAACAATAAATTGTCTTAACATAATTTGATAATGTAACAAGGTTACAAGTACGAAGGCGTAGGCAGGAACCTACAGCGCTGTAAGCTAATGGCGAGTGATAGCATCTGATAACAATTAAAACAACGGTTATTATCTACATATATTGCAAAGTTACCATGTATTTCATGTTAACAAAACTGCAAGTCTGTAGTAAATGCAGCTATCTTTGTATTTAGGTTTAAGTATAAGTTGTTAGCAAGGTAAAGCCTTTTATGTACATTTTGCAGGCTAACTAAGGTGGTGAAAAACTTTAAATCGTGAGTTTTTTTATTAAGCAGTTAATAGTCGTCGTCATCTTAACTTTATTTTTTTTATTATTTAGTTTCACATTTTCTCCCGTTAATATATCCAGATTTCATCTGAATTCAAGACTAAATCGAAAAGCAACGTGGCACTTAATATTGCCAGATCGGAGAAATAAAGCTATTTCATTATCCTGAATCCTAGAATTTGAAACTACAGTTATCGTTAGACGCCGACCCACTGCGCTACATGCACGCTGTACTACCATCGTGGTCACAATGGTCATTCAATTTTTATATGTAAATTTCTTTATATATTTAAAAAATCATTTATATTACTTAATTATCATTTGCTCTGCCTCGTTTATTGAATATTCGATCAAGTAGTGCAATCAGAACATGTGACGAAGAGCGATTATTCTTATTTTTGCTACAAAACACGACATGTTTGGCTTGATTTATTACTAAGTTCTTTCTGCATACGCTGCAAAACGTATGGAAAAAAAGAAGAAAAAGAACAAAACCATTTGCCTTTCAAAACAATTTACAAAAGACCTAAAAATATAATTTACTATCGATGATTGATTCGCGTTACGGCCGATGCATTTGACATTCGACTACCATAAAAGAGTTTAAGGTCCGCGTCGAAGGCAGTTATTTAGTGCCCGTAATGGCTATTACGATTTTATCGTGCCTGGTTTTACAGAAGTACTCGCTAATGTTTGTATCGAAGCGTGTATTTAGAGGAATGGACGGTGAGGTCCTTTGAAAACGTAGATTCGTCGAGTATTGAATTGTGTTGTTTCGTATTCCTTTTTTTATATTTTTTCTTAACGTTTGACGTTAATGGTCAAGACTCATTCTAAAGCTTTGCTTAAGTTAAGATGTTTTGATTTGTATTGTATACAATACATAAAGAGAACCTGATGCGACTGACACTCTGTTCTCCCTTTTTCTCCGATCTGGCGGCATTGTATGTTGAGTAGTGGAACTCAATGTCGCGCTTTGCCGCGACACCAGAGCGATGAAAAGAAAATATAAATTTACATAAATTAACTTTCTTCGAGTAGGGATCAAACTTGTGCCCCTGCGCCCCTACAGACCTTAATATACGTACAAATATAAAATAAAACAATCGAGACATACAAAAATAAAATAAAAAGAACAAAAAATTAGTAGGTATGACCTTAAGTAGATAATAATTCCACACGGAAACCCAATTTTAGAACACTATCGCTCGAAACATAACGTGGGAGCCGATTGACAATTACCTGTTGAATTTAACTATTTACATCTCACTCGGAACTTAGCAACGAAGTGAGACAACACATGTCTAATTTGTAAACAGTATAAAAAAATTGTTAACGTGTTCTTAATGCAGTTAAGGCGTATCTATCTATCTGGATGTGATAGTCGTGGGTACAAATGGCATTCGCTAAATATATATTTTTTAATGTAGGTGTTTTAACGATTTAAAAAAAAAATCTAGTTTTCATATAAAATTTTTCATACCACTCGTCCACCAATATGGATAAAGCGGGAAGCAAAAGTCTTTTCTTGTAACAGCTTCCCTTGCCTTGCTAACTAATTGATAAATAAATAAACAAAGAAAAAACAAAAATAGCAATTTATTTGAAATTACTAGTTTTTTTTTTCAACGATGAATCAGCACTACAAGACCACTCAACTGGAGGAGCTGATTGGAGTTCAGAGGCAGTAGGGTATTCACATTGGCCGTATTGCGGTTAGCCTTGACTATGGCCGGACGGAAACTCGTGGCTCTCACGGTGTTATACAATACTTCATGACCAAACAGGTTTCGTTTTACCTAATGCACATTAAAAGTTTATAGGGAAGTGGCCGGCTGCTTCTCCGTTGCTTCGTTATGGTGCATCCTAGATGATAATGATGATAATAATATTTTATGTATATCTGTCCAGACGGGCGGGTTTTTGTTAGATTCTTGGTATATTCTGTGGTAATGTCAGTTTTGGTTTCGGTTTGTGTGTAAATTCTCGTTGTCTTCGTGTGATGTATTTCTATGTAATCATATACAAAATAGCCAGTAGTAAGTACCTATGTTGGAAAAGCGTGAAGCTGATAAAAACATTTTCTGATAATATAATATTTAATTCATACTGTGCTTGTACAATATTTTATTAACAACGATTCATAATATTTATATATTAAAGTTAATTTCTTTTTTTTCATTGATTATTTTATTAGAATTCCATTAGTATTCATATTTTTTTATATTTGTCCTTAAATATATAACACTAATTACAAAAAAACCTTATAAAAGTCAAAAAAATAGATAATTTCTACCACCGTCAGGAGGGAATTATGTATTTAGTACTTATTACGACTCTGCAAAACCTCTGTAAGCTAATTTGCTTGTCTTCAGGCGTTTCTATTAGTCTCAACGCTAGAATTGATTTTCTAAAGGTTAATGTGAACACTTAAGTCTATTTCAATACATACATTATTGTGTAATTGGCATTATCTCGAAGTATTACGGGATATTAAAATATGTTATTTATTTAAATTCATATTTTCATTTCTTCGCTCTGGTGGGGAGGCAAAACGCGACGTTGAGTTCTGCCACTCAGCACTTAATCCCTCCATATTTTGGCGGAAGGTGGGGAATGGAGTGTCTTAACACTAGGCTATCTCTGCCTACCCTGCTGTGAGCGGGATACAGTCAGTCGCGTTTCCAGTCACACTTTGTGCCCCTCGGTCACGACTGGCCTCTAAGCTTACAATAAACATTATTATTCGAAAGCAAATATTATGACAATTTTAGTACAAATAAGATTAATACTGCTTACATTGTGTTTGTTGCTTAATTATATTGATAGTATACATTTCACAAGCCCTAAGGCGAAGTCTTTCTAATTTATAAACAGACCTGTCTATAGGCTTATTGTGGTAATAACAATAGATAAATGCTTCATATTATTTACGCGTGGCATTTGTAACGGTAGAGCACTACAAGCCATTAACACTTTAATGATTGACTCCTTTGTGAAATGATTATTCAATTTTAATATATTTCTTTACACTTCTTATAATTTTACCATAACGTAACGTGGAGGTATGAAGTTGAAGTCCTTTGGAGTACAAAAAAATAAAGCTTCGGAGTCAACGCAATCTTCCCTGTACTTTCCGTAAATCTAAAATTCTGAAATTGGTACGGAGCCGTGGGCCGGAGAGGTGGGAGTCCGATTCACACTTGACCGTTTTTTTTATATGTTAACGTCGGCTCCCCAGTTATTTCTCCTTTTTATACTTGAACACACTTTCAAAATTACCCTAAATTAATCTTAGAATGTTGAAAAAGTTGATTGCATAAATGCTGTAATCTTAGGAACTGCTGGTTAGAAATAAATGAAAAATCAAAATTGGATAGTCCATTTATTACGACATCTGCTACTGCTATTACTTAGAATATGTCATTTGTCATACAAAACCCATAGCTATTTCGATTTGACCACACGGGCAACACCATAGATAGCCAACTAAAGAGAATAGAACCGATAAGTCAATGCTACAAAACTTTTAACAACGCACATTGAAGCTAACATTCAACTATAAAGCACAATTCAAGTATAAATAAATTATAGAGGTACACAGTAAGCGGGACTCAATTTTGATGGAATCATGCAGAGTCATACTATCCATTCCATTACCGTTACGGCAATGACAGTCCGTCTCCGAGTTCGATTGAAACCGATATTTACCAGCACGCTATCCACACCTAAGGTATTATATAGACTGCCATATACTTAGGTTAAGCTGTAAAAACATCAATAATTTTCCAAGTTTCAGTTTGCAATTCAAGATAGTTTACGATATGTATATATATGTTATATATATATATATATATATATATATAT
>DVQM01002316.1:0-10275 GCA_018231645.1 Heliconius ricini | reverse complement strand
TTATACGTGACACTGGCAGATTATTTTGTGCCTGTCATCGTAAAATCAAGCCATTAAATATAAAAAAAAAGATAAGTTTAATATTTTTTTTTTGAAAAGAATCACTTTCAATTTTGGAAAAATCTCAAAAATAAAAATTAATTATTTGTATTAGGTTTACATAGAGTAGTTAAAACTGTGGTTTCATTTAAAGTGGTGATGACAAAATTCTCTGTATATTATTTACGGACTCCTTCAAGACTTCTTTCAGACCAATCTGAAGACTCAATCGTCCTGACAGATGTTCCTTTTGCGCTACCTTTGAATGGGCCTCACTTCCAAGTTAGCGAGTACGCACAGTCTTCACTACGTGTTTGGATTAAGTTTTGAAAATTTTAGCTTTGCTAAAATGACGTAGGTCTGTGGGCCCTGGGATCTTGGAGATCCATACGTAATTTTTATATGATTATCCCATTAAATAAAATAGCCATTCAATGCCAATAACTTTTATTTTAGTTAAACAAAGAAATGTATATGTAATATCATATATTTTAATGAATAGAATTAAAATGATTTCTTATAAACAGATAAGTCTCGCTCATTGCGAGAAACAGCTACCAATATCCCAACGCAGCCGAAATATGGCAAAACAAATGCAGGAATGTAATGGCCCAATTTTACTCACGACCTTGTTATATTAAGACAATATAATGCAATGATAAATGATGAATGTGATGAATTAAAAATTTTACATATAAATACGCTATACCAAGTACAGTATGCAAACATATGCATTTAAATTAATAATAAAAAATACAGAGATATATATATAAGTATAAAAACATAAATTGGACCATCCATCGACAAATTGCTTTTAAAGATGAAATATTGACATTAGAAAAAAACGTTAGAAATCATAGTGGAGCTACTTTCTTATGGCTGATCATCAAAATTAGTATAAAATATATCACAGCAATTTTTAGCCCAAAAGATGAAAAGTTTATGAGATCGAAGAAGATAAAACACAGAAAAGGAGGGGGGGGGGGGGGGGGGGGGGGAATATACAATTACAATTGCTATAATTATTATATTTCATACCAGTCATTTTATGCACTAGGTCCAATTTTATCTAGACAAACACACAATGTGTGTAAATATACAAACTTTTTTAAATATTTTTACCATAGAGTTAATTACTGAACAGTAAATATTATTTATAGTTTTATCATATTTTAGGCAGTCAAAGATACGTCAATCACAGGATAGACACAGGGCTTGTGAACTGACGTCGAAGGAGGCGGTGCGAGCGAGAGCGAGGGGCGCTTGATGAATAAATAGAGTTAACAAGTTACATTGGCATTAGGTGGACAGCGCCAATTTGAGGGCTTCCTTATGCTCATTGCTCAGCGGCATCACACATGAATTAAACAGCTCGGTATTACTCTGAAAAAAAAATTCAAATAAAATAAGTATTATATACTAGATAAAAATTAAAAAATAATATTTATTTTCAATTTAACAAATTATAAAAACCTAGTAAATAGAATTAATTACCTGTATTTGTCTGACGAGGGCTACCATTTGCGCAAAAACTGGGTTGTCCTCAGGAACAGCATCTTGTAAAAAGGCCTCTGCTATTGTAGCTATAACTCTTTGAGGTGCATCTGGAGTCGCAAGAGCTTCGTGACCACTTGCTACCAACTCACAGAGTAATGAGTAAACATGAGGCGCTTCTTCTGTATCTTCAACTACTGGTAGCCATGTCAACCTGAAATATAATATGATTAATATATAACTCCTATTAATTAATATTCAAATGAAATATTAACTGTATTCCATTGTAATATTCATTGTAAAACCAGTGAAATGTTTGTTAGTAATAATACAAAAAAAAATTAACATCATCTTAAAAAAACTTTAACTTACCAATGCCTAATAATTTCGTCCCTATTAATTTGAGAATGGTTATATTTAATAATCTTGGTAACAGCAGAGATGGCATTTTCGGTAGCATTCAGATTTTCAACAGAACGGGAGTCCGGCTCTGCAATGAGGGCGGCCAATAACGGTACTGCCCTAGCGCAAGCACTCGCAAACTGTGGTCCACCAAACTGTGCCAGTACTCCACATCCATAGGAAGCAGCTTGTCTTACTTCAGGTTCAGGTTCGCGTAGTCCGTTAAGCATAGGTTCGAGAAATATGTCTTGATATTTTACACATGCAGGACCTAAAATATTTTTTTGTTAGATAAATATTCTCTAGTGAGTTATTGAAAAAAAAAATCTATTTTTATTTTACTCCATATATGTGAAAACCTCAAAATATTATTATTTGGTATCCATAAGCTTACCTCCAAACTCAATGACATCATCGAAAATGCAAATAGCCCATTGTCGGTCAGCATAGGGGCGTCCAGGGCCTAGCAGTTGTACAAGGTGTGGTAGAAGTGAATCTAGGTGTGGGAAGAAACTTTCGTGGTATGCCGACATAAGGGCGTGAAGAACGTCGGCCACACGGGACAATCCATATACGTCTTCATTGTCTTCGTCTGCTAGTTGTTCTTCCACTACCTACAAATTCAATAAAAAAAAACTTGAAAGATTATGGGGACTGACCACATTGGCATAAAAAATGTTATTATTAGTTTTCGTTTTTATCTTGTATGTTTACCAATAATTCAATATCTTAACAAATTATTTTTTTATTATACATCTTTCTTATGTATTTTACTTTTACTAATTAAAATAAATTTGATACAATAATCTTACCTCATCATAGTCTTCATCAGCTCGTTTCTGGCGACGTTCAGTGGCACGCTCGAAATGTTCTGTGAGAAGTTTCTTTAGGATACGAAGAACTTCGGCCATCATTTCATCTGATAAACATCCACCACCCAACAACTCTATACACTGCAAAAATTAGATTAGTTATAAAAAAGTTATAAAAGCAGCTTGTTTAAAATATTATAGATATTTTGGTTACCTTAGCTAAACTGTTGAGGAGCTCTACTTGCACTTCTTGCTCCGGTTCAGAGTCGATGGCTTTCAACAGCTCTGGCAGTATATATGCCCACATTCCCTGAATGTACTGTGGGCCGCGAATGCGGGCGCACTCCAGCAGATAGGGTAGGGATTCGGCGGCCGCCGTGCGCACGTTGTCGTGGAAATAGAATTTGAGCATTGGCACCATTAGTTTTACTACATCTTCAGCATACTCTGCAAACGCCTCTTTAAGTTCGCGTGCATAGCATACTAACATGTCACAAGCAGAGGCCTTGTCTTCCAAACCTAAAATACAATGTTTATTATTTAGTGCAATTTAACTTGAGACATTTTGTTTCCATTAAAACCCCTTTACTCTCCATTTTTCGCCGTATTCTCGAGGAATTGCATGATGAGGGACTGGACTCAACGTCTGGCTTTGCCTCAACACCAAAGCAAAGAAATGAAAATACTAAATATTTCCTCAAGTGGGACCCACAATCAAATAGAATCCATACTCTGTTGTGTTTACAATCTCAAGGTTGTGCCACTGCACCATGAGTCATCTCAATCTTAATAGGCAAATATACAATCTTAACATATTTTTTATATATTTCTTTTATAAAATGCTATGAAACCATTACATGTGGATATATAAAACAAATAATACTTTTTAATCCATGTAAATTATTTAGTATCCCATAATAGGTTATTTCATTGTTATTGTATCAAATATATTTCAAGTCTTAATTTCTATATTTAACAGTTTTCTACCTGCAGTTTTAATGCCAAAGTTTTGCTGTTCACCCAATGTGACAAAATGCCAATCAAGATCTCCCTCAATGACCTCAAGATCATCATTGTCTAACAAAGCCACCTCTGGCTTCATAGCAGCAGTACGCATTACTGGTTCCATGACCATGGGCAGGTACTGAGCGAATTTTTTACCTGTTCAATTAAAAATATTGGTTGATTAAAAAATACACATAAAAATTATTTGATACATTTTATATATATTTGTACTCCTTCTTTTTTCAGAAAAAATAACATATATTTTTCTACTTCTTTTTACGAAAATTATACTATTAATCAGTTATAATTTATATACAAAGTGTGATGTACTAGAAATATTTTAAATTAATTTAATGAAAATAAAAAAAATACACTTCTATATTTAACAAAAGTATTATAATATATAATACACATTGCTAAGGCTGAATTTCGTTCACATCATATGGATCTCTAGTATGTATCTTACCCATTATTCTGCAAATTCTGGACCATGCTGAAATAAGGTAAGATGTCTGTGGATCATCAGCTGGTAATTGCTCTCCCTCTGTATGTGTTTTTAAAAGTAAATCCATAACTTCAGAGGCATCCGACATAAACTTTTCTTCTCCTACAGCCAAACCTAAATATAAACAATGTAAAATAATTTGAATTATCAATGCAAAATATTATTATATATAAATACATAATAATACTAAATTTATGAACATTTAAATATCTTTTAAAGTTATTTTCACAAACAAAATTAGAAAAACACTAGAGATACCTAGATATTAGACTAAGCACATTAAATACAATATTCAAAGATATACATACCAATGAGACTGACACACTCAATAGTTTTCCCTCTTAACATTTTGAAATCATCGGTTGTTGCATTGGCAATGATGTATTTCAGGCATGGCATCAGTCTGTCATAGTAGTCCACAAAGTCCTTCTCCACTGTATCAGCAACAGAGGCAATTGTGGTGACAATTTGTTCCAATACAAGCTTTGTGCCACTTTCCACTAACTGAAATAGTATGAATTTAATTTATTTAAAATGTTACTATAACACATGGTTAACTAAAGTAAATATAATTGTTTTTGTAAGTGAACTGAGATCCCTAACTAACTATAAAAGGTAGAAAGGGAGCAAATGCCACTATTAATTTTCCAATGTTATGGAAATGGCCAAATCAAGTTATGTAATTAGCCATTAACGAACATTGGATAAAACTCAAGTACTTTAAAAGAGTAATATTATAACTATAAAAAAATTATGTATATTCAATTACCTCTTTGAATTTAGCAGTAAGAATAGCTTCAAGCTTGCTCATCAATGGCCCTAAATACTGAGTTAAGATAGGCTTTGGACAGTCTTCACTAAAGTTTACCAGAGCTGCAGCTGCATGAGCCTGCAAACAATAACATATTAAAAATAAGTTATAAAATAATAAGGAACAAAAATGTATAAGTAATATGATAAATCCTTACCTGCACTCGAGGATTTGCATTATCTTCAAGTACCATCAATAACCCAGGCACAACTTTGTCATGGAATTTCTTTTCGAATATTGGTGCAAAGTCTGTTGACATCTGACCTACTGCATTACATGCGGCGTAACGGACTCGTGGGTGCTAGTACAGAATTTTCATATCAGTTTTTAAAATAAAAAGTCTTTTAAAAAATTATTTACTTTTGTGAATAAGTTTTACTAATATATTTAGTAAATAAGAGATAACTCACTGGATCAGTTAAGTAGTTAAGAACTGCTGAAACAACTTGGTCAAGCATTTGTTCCATCAGTTTGTGGCATCCCTCACCAGCAGAGGAGACTGCCATCAATGCCGCATGGCGTCGTTTCCAGTCTTCTGAGCTCAACATTTCAGGTACTTGGCCTACAATAAGCCCTAACATAATCTTGCCACCAAGCCCACAGCACATTCTGTCTAAAGCTGATTCCGCAGCGACGTAATTCCTGTTAAGTGATGATTTAATATTTAAATATGCATTTGAGTTGTTGTTGATTTTATAAAATAATTTATATAGAGCAGGTTCTTTCACATACTACTTCATTGCATCTTGATTGGCAGAATTCAAGATGATAATTTCAATATAATTATTCCCCAGAGTAGGGATTGAACCCACAACCATCTTGTTTATAGTCATATACTGATTCACTATGCTACAATGGCCTCAACAAATTGTTGTATATATAGTAAATAAGGTAAAAGTCATTATACCATTATTAATTGTAAAAACTTAAATATTAAAAATATGTATATCTATAGAAAATATTTGTAATCAAGGGACTGACATCCAAATGTATAAGGAACATAGGATGCTAATTATCTTGGTAATTGCTCTTGTAAGACTCTTTGAAACCTCACAGTATGTACTTAATGAAGCTAATTGAATGAATCTTACTAAATACAGAATAAAAATACAACCTGATCATAAGAAAAGGTCAAGGTGATTCATAAACATTTGTTTTCAACAAGTAATGTGTATGTACATTAAAAAATATATATTTTTTAATTGTCTCTAACATACTAACAGTTCATTGTCATCATCAGCAGCATTATCTTGCACAGACCAATCAGGTTCTTCATCTAATTCACACATCATCTCCAATATAAGTGGAGTGAGGACACGAATTGCATTTGGTACAACCTTTCGTACCATTGCCGGTGCTGTCTCACATAATGTTATAAGAGCTTCCAGAGCTAGCTGACGCCAGTTATCTTCTTGATCAGTGTCGCCAATTAGCTAAGACAAAAAGTTCTATTTATATATTTTTTCTAGCTTTACATTCTACATATAGCAGGGTCGACAAAGGGAATTTAATATTAAGACATTTCATTTCAATTTCCACTCAATTTTTGAGACATGGCATGTTAAGGACACTCAACACCACAATTTATATTGTTACCAGAGTGACAAAATAAATATGTCATGCCTTGGTACTGGAATTTACAACCTGTGCTTCTGTGCTATGATAATCTCTAATTTCTTATATAATTTCACAGACATGTTTCACATAATTACACAGAAAGGATAAGTGTGCATAAATCAATTTTTTTATTTGCACAATAAATAGTATTCAAATAATATAAGCAGTTAAAAAAATACTTCTTAAAAACATGCTTAACTATCTGTAACTAAATTATAATGACTGATGAATCATTAGTATAACATTTAATATTAAGTATTTCACATAAATATTATAAAAAATAAATTTGTTTTGATAATGTAAAGGATTTTACTTACTTTCATACAAACTTGGAATATGGTTTCCACTTGTGGACGTAAGAATTTAGGTGCTGATTCAGTAAGTTCAATGAGGACTTTAATAGCTGCATCATCATCAGCTTTTTCAATTGATTGAACTACAACCTGTAGGATATATAATTAATTGAGTAAAAATACATACAAAAGTAATATATTAATTCTGAACTAATTTTTGAAAAACATTTGTTTTGAGGGCTACTATCAAACTCCGATCTATAGAAAGTTCGGTGTTAGCGAAATCCTCAATTTAATATTGCACACTATGGCAGTATACAAATTATAACAAAATGTACACGTAGGAGTTTGTGTGCTAAAATAAGTTAAAATTACAAGAACAAAATTATAACAGATTTTATTGATTAACATTAAAATAATGTGTTATCATCCTATATCACATTAACAAATTCACTGAAATTTACCTAAAACTTTTTAACATATTTTTAAATATATCTTCAAACTTCATGCATGTTATAACGCACCTGCATAAAAGGCAAGAGCAAATCACTAAAATGTTTCTGAATAGCTGGCTCTTTATCGTGCAACAAGATGAAAGCCCCCACTGCCTTGACTGCTTGCATGCGCAATGCTTCAGACTCTGTTGGCTGTAGTGCTGAGAGCAACATTCTCTTAATGACATCTAAATTTTCATTTTGACGATTACCAAAAACTCCTGGTACTGACCTGTATTAAGGTAGTTATTTCCCATTAACATTTTTTTTTCTTCTATTATACAAAATATATTAACAGTAAAATCATAGTGAAAAATATTATTGAAGAAATATTCTTCATACTGTATGCCACATGTAAAAAACAAAGAGACTTAATCCTCAATATTTGAGACATTACATGTTGAGTAGTGGAACTCAACTCTGTGCCTGGTGTCATTTATAAGATTAAGGAAATGAAAACTAATAGTGGTGTCATTTATAAGATTAAGGAAATGAAAAATAATTAGTACACAGGTAAGTGGGAATCAAACCCACAACTGTCATGTCATAGACTCTCTAATGTGCTATGATAGCGTCAATTATTTTTGTTTTTATTAAAATAATTAAATGTTGACTTACGTAAACATCCTAATGCCAGCTTCTTTAATATTAGGATCTTGTGCACTAGCACAATTAAACATAAATTGAAGAAATTCAGGCCATTGATTGACTCCATCATCATCAATGTGATTTCTTGCTAACTCTGATACTACATCACATATCTAAAATGAGGCGTAGTATAAATATATTATGAGTAATCAACCAAAAACCTATTGTAGACCAAAATTAGATTACAATAGAGGTGCTCACCTATTGAAACACATTTTATGAGTCATGTTTAAATGAAATATTTTGAATTGATATTCAAAATAAGACCCGCATGGAAATGTGCAAAATAAGAGCCTACTATTTACTTTTAAATATATGAACCATTCAAAAAATAACACAATATAAGACATTGTTACATATAAATAGCATCTAATGCAAACATATAATTGTTTAATTAATGTAACCAACCAGACAAAGAGAAAAGTTTTGGCAGCTTTAATGAGTAATATATTTGTATCCTATAAACATTGTTACAACGATATTAGACTTAATTTGTTTTAAAAAACAATTTTGGATTTAATTTGTTTTTAGAAACAATTTTAGATTTAATTTGTTTTTTAAAACAATTTTAAAATATAAATACACTAACCTTTCGTCTTAAACTTTGGTTAACATCCATTTGCAATGTAAGGAGAAGTTGTTCTCTGAGCATGGCTTGTTGTTCAAAAGGAAGTTTTGGGAAGAATTCAAAGAATTCTGCACTAAGCAGCCGCCGTAGGAGTACGGCAGCTGTTTCCCTACAGTCTTGTCCAAGATCCGCATTTTGTATAGCACCGACTAAATGGACTACCTTTGTTTCTGTTGGTATATCATTGTATACTTTCTGTCAACATTAAAAAAATAACTACATAAAAAACTGACAGCAAAATCTAGAGGTATTCAAATTGAAATACAAAAACTTCCTAACCAATAATGCGCATTATTATGTTTAAATAGTCATATATAAAATTCAATATAAAATATGTTTAAAAAACATAAAATAATTCTAATTATAAACAGTTCTGCCTTTCAATCAAATTAAATATTTCAAAACTTGAAAAACCACATGTACCGACTTGCCGCTAAGATTTGGCTAACGTGGTAGAAAGACAGACAAGTATAGATAGTTGCGTATTCACAAATATAGAAAAAAAGTTATAATTATAAAAGAATAACGAATGATTAGATATTAGATTTACCCTAACGTAAAAAGTAATTAAATTGTCTATCCTCCATGACCACGTTTTGACACGAGGCCACAACTATCAAGTTTTTCCTATTTTTCATATAAGCATAGTTTTAACCACCAAAACATTATTTTATTAACAATTAATATAAATAATACTCACTTCTGCCTGGGATCTGATGTCATTATCTATTGACAATATTGTATTTAGTAATTGGTAAAATTGCGCCTGATCTCCTGCCATGTTGAACCTCTTCGAAAAGGCTCAGTTTTTTTTTATAAAATTTTACGCGGTCGGCACTATTCATCGTGTTGCCAGTACCATTTTCTAACAAAAAGTAAATAATAAAAATAAATATATTTAAAAAACAAAATAAACACAAAAATGTATTGATTTGCAATATTCATATATTTAAATTAATTATTATATACGACAAGCGTTAAATTTATACTATATAATATATAAATTTAATATTATAAACAGTTTTAATAAATAACGGAAAATTACTTTAATTAATTCTTGTGTTCTTGTTCGTAGTTTCAATCTCCATTATATGTAAAAAGTAGTTAGTACATTTATCGCCATTTACCACTTTAATTTTGTACTTCAAAAACTATCAGTAGGTAGCAAATACTAATAGTAGTATGATATTAACATGCAAAGGCTTGCATAATAAGTAATTTAAATAAAATATTTACTAAGTGAGTTAGTTCTTGAAGTTAGTTCTTTTTAACCTGAATACCCTATTTGTTTAATTTTACTTTTTAATATATACAATCAGGGACGGCTTAACTTATAGTGTAAGGTGTGCGATGCACACGGGCGCCGCCGTCTCTAGCCGGCGCCACGGCACTCCCTGAGACAGCTAAGAGCATCGTCTTGAACCATCATGGTACAGCAATGATATGACAACAACTACAACAGAGATATGCTACAGGCATAAAACAATTAGTGCTATTCTGCCGTAATAAGAAGAAAGGACGTAACTA
>DVQM01002315.1:0-10277 GCA_018231645.1 Heliconius ricini | reverse complement strand
CCACCCTCCGCACCCGGGCCCCCGGACCACCACCCGTGAGTACAGACACCCCCGCTATTCGCTATTCCTACTCTATTTACTCAACTGACGACCACTTTCGACTCGATTCACCGAGGTAATATCCTAAGCTGGTTTCACTTCTGACCACCATCCTACGGCTGCGGTGCACACACTTACCTCTTTAACATTCAACATTAAATTTTGCATTTATCGTTTAACGAGACCTAGATTTCTCGTATCGGTAGTGAAGAGCGTGGCAACCTTGGCGCATCGTGCAATGCAGCGGGGACCTTGCAAGTCACGCGTCACAGTAACCTCGGCTCACGCCGTGCTCGTGCCGCTACAGTGACGTCTTAACATCTATCTTTATCTCGATCTATTACTTCGTACGCGGTACGTTGCTCTTTTACTGAGAACGATAACGAAACAATTTAAACTATACACAGCGATGTATTATTGTTGAAGCGATTTCTACGCGCGTCAAGACCTCTTTGTTATGCCCAGTTGGAGGGATACATTCATAGATGTCTATAATATAACAAACACAAACAGCTGACCGTCGACGTAGTTCTTTCGACAGATAAAAAATAAGACGCGGTCACTCAAGGACGGTCAACAACTATCGAGTGGTATTTCCCGTTTAACAGGCACCAGAGTGAAACACAAATGACGTGCAAACGACACCAGTCATTATCGCCGCTAATGTTGCTGGTTCTAGGGCGCGTAGGTCGTGGGCCACACTCCGGCGAAGCATTCTTGCAGTGTCGAGTGTGCAACGCAAGGGGCCTCTAGCGCGTTTCCCAAGTTATCGGCACTGGAAAAACACGCTACATTTTATCACATACTGTGTTCGCTATCAGCTGTTGCGAGCGATGCGGTGTGCGGTCGCCAACACGGTTAGTCACTGTTGTTTACGCAAATATAGCCTTTATTACGTGTGCACTAGAGCTCCTACAATCGAATGTCTAGTGTTGACAGCTGACCGATACTACGTCAATTAGTATAATCTATTTACATTACAACAATAGTTATTCATAGTGTATCACGTAGTATTATTGTTTTATTTAAAACTTTAGCTTTTCTCGATTACTTTCTGTTTCCGTTTTGAAATTAAAAACAAGTTATTTATGCAGTGATAAACTCAAGCATTTAATTGGCTTTTTGCGGCATGACATATTTTTTTAATAATATAATATAATCGTAGTATAAATGATTTAAACTATCGGAGGTGCGAAAAATATGTTAAGACAATAATTAAATTGAAATAAAAAAAATGTTTAACTAATACAACTTGCGTACGCTGAATAATGATGAGCAACATTTACATATTGATAAATATTATTTTAAGATACATTGAATATACCATCACTTCTTGCTAGTTACATTACCTCGAATCGACATTGGCCGCAGCTTACAAAACCGGTAGATAGGCCACGGTTACCCTTCATCGAACGTCGTTGGTGTCGAGTCTACATTTAGTTTCAGTTAGTTATAATATACCTAATGCTTAACTAATATCTTCAGCTAATATAATTAAATAAATAATCATGATATTAACATGCGCACAGCAGGATAGGCAGAGGGAACATAGTGTTAAGACACTCCATTCCCCACTTCTTGCCGAATTCTGGAGGCATTTCGTGTTAAGTTGCGGAATTCAATGCCGCGCTTTGCCTCGACATTTGAGGGAAGAAATAAAAATATAAATTTAAATAATATCATATATTTCATTTCCTCGAGTAAGAATCGCACCCACAACCAGTCGCGTTTATAGTCACGTACTTGTGCTACTGCGCTAGAGGCGGCCTTAAATAAGCATTTTTAACCTTTCTTTGGTCTACCATAAAGGATACACATACATAGATAGTTGTATTTAATGCCATTTACAATAGAAAAAAAATCAATATTAAACTAGTGATCATGGCCCCAATATGTGACAGCTACTTACGCAATATTTCCGAAATGCACACAAACATAAGTTGTCGTACTTGGGGCGCCTTACGAGTTGTTTTTAAGTGAATATATCTTACTTATGTATTTTCAGATAGTCATGGTACGAAAATACGAAAGAATGAGTGGTCGCCAATCTTGGAACGAAGAAGAAATGGCGAGGGCCGTGGCCGCCGTGGTATCTGGTAAAATGGGCTATAAGCTCGCTGCAAGAACTTTTCACATACCACGATCAACTCTCCAAAGACGTGCAAGCAAGGTGCGATATCAGCAGCCAGATGAACCAAAGCCTTTGATGGGACACTATCGACGTGTGTTCACGGAAAGTCAAGAGAAAGATTTGGTAGGTTACATTAAAAGCATGGAAAAATATTTTATGGGAGTTTCGAGAAGAGATATAAGAGAACTTGCTTTCCAATATGCAGAGGATAATAACCTCAATCATCCATTCGACGTCAATACTCGGATGGCTGGTGAAGATTGGGTGAGGAATTTTTTGAAACGTAACCCCGAACTGCTCCACAGGTCGGAAAAAGAATATGAACTGGAACCCGTTAATTTTGACCAATTTTATCACTTCATGTGTCAATCATCATGATTATAATTGTAAACTCCTTAGTAATATTGAAGGTCGTATGCGATGAAGCCCACCTGACGGAGCCTCAAAAATTGCATAATATGGTATATATTGTAAGGAACGGTAGATAGTAATTCTACCAAAATTATGTGCAGTTGTGATGCAACGGGCTAACTGAATAGTAACTTAACAACGGAATTTACTAAACACACATAAATGTAGATAATTTTGTAAGACCTAATGCTCTGCAAATAGCTAATTTTATTATTAAAATTTAATAAGAGCCCAGCTCTAGGAATATTTATAGCTCGTAAATTTTGTCACTTATAATATTCCATTTATTTTAAATACTTAATAATATATTGTATATGATATACGAAATTTATGTACTTATCAAATGTAGCATTCTATAGTTATCACTTGTTTATAGTTTATATTCTGTTATTTAATGGTAATCGGTTAAAGGGCTGTGATAAGGGGGAAGGTGTCATTTAGGGAACATATCAACAAAAATGAAAATGTTTAAAAATATATTACTTTAAGATATAAAAAAGCATTACAGTGAAATATGCTGTTCTGTTCTATTAACTTCTGTTTTAAATATTGGAGGTAAACAGAAACATGTTTTCTAAATATCTCGTAATATAATGACCAGATATAAAAAAAAATAATTTGATTGAGTTACATATTACCTACTGACAGAAATTATGTACTTCAGATAATATATTCACATTTTTTTTAGATAAATGAGAACACGTGCAGTAAAACTTTATAATAATATTTTGACCTTTGGGCAATTAGAACATCACTAAGTAAGTTCCCTTTTTAAAGAATACATTGTAATATCATTAAGAATTGTGATAATGGTGATTGGTGATAGTAGAGGAAAAATTTATAAACCATTTTAATATTTATATTGAAATTCTAAAAGAATGTAAAAGATATTTTTCTAATTTGAATAAAAATAACGTTGTACTTTTCAACTTACCTGCAAAGTTGTTGTTACCTGATTAAGTTTTGATCTCTTAAAACTAGTTATAAAGATAAAGTGTATATTTATATAATAAAAATTGGTTATTAAGAAAACATTTATGTATGTTTCATGAAAAAGATACAAAACTTCGAATGCCAAACTACGTTATTATTTGAGATTTATATTTAATTTGTTAATTTAAGTACTTAATAAGTTTAATGCGAATAAAATTTAAGACTCCATTTGTATATTTCTTTTATTTTACCCTAGCAATACTCAACTATAAAAAAAATATATGCAGTTAAAGAACGCTTATATTAACTGCCAAAGATGTTGAAAAAGTCTCTACTGACAATTTTTTTCTCGTTCCGTACATCAAAACGTAAAAGGAACACGAAACGTGATTCTATAAGGATAATTTTGTTGTCCATTTGTCAAGACCATTTATCTCAAGATTGAGTGAAGGTATCAGGCAGAAATTAACATAAGATAAATTAAGTGTACAGTCCTTTGAAGCACGGAAAAGTTATGTATTTCTAAGTCAACACAATCAAAAGTTACGAGCATTAATGCATCGTTTTACTACATTTTGTAATTAAAATCTAAAGAATACTTTCCGTCGGTAGACCGTTATAAAATTTCTACGATTTACATGGAAATTGAATTTTTGTTCTGACTGAAACTCAGAAATACTTGGATTACTATTGAAAAAATCTAATTGCGTTGGATAATACATTTATCGGGGAAGGTTCTTAAAGGTTACACTCACGTTCATCGTTGATCATCGATGTACTTGCGATTTGAGCTATCTCGCGTACTCAGAATTTCTTTTACAACTCTTAGATATTTTCCAGACGGTTTACTTATAATCTGATAAATATATCATATGAAGACTAGGTAAAATATATTGAATATTGGAACCAGCCATTGTGGCGCACTTGGATCTGGATTTGAATTTGCAGAATTTGAATGTACACGTGATGGCCGCGAATCAAGAAACTTGAAGGAAGGGAGTTCAATAAGCTTAAATATTGACTTTACTCTTGTAAAACAAACTGCGACGTTGGATGAAAATGATAAAATAGATATGTAAAAAAAGTTAATATTCCAATTAGCATTAGAATTTCATTAAAAGATTTTTGCAAGTAAAACTTTTGCAATGTACCCTGTAAACTCCGCCTGCCAAATATACTTCCTACGATTGTACTATTGGCGCTACACGTCGCTCTTGCAGATAAGTATTTATTGTTTGGTCTATACTCTTTTCTTTATTTTCTGCCGTCAGCGGCTAAATATTCTGAACCACTTTCTATATTCATTGTGTATTCATAGTCTAGTGTGTGTTGATAAGTAAGGTCCTCACCTATATCCTCATAGACAATAACCTCAATCTGTTTTGAGGCATCTCAGACGGTCCACAACTTCCCCTTTATTATACTCAATCACCCTGACCATATGGTCTGATGGTACTGACGTACGCAGCTAGCGCCAGGTACCTAATATTATTAATAGCCTCCACAACCACCACACACATAGTTCTCGTGACTTCTTTAGAGTATTTAGACCTCAGTACAATTTCACTGTGCGCGCTATTTTGTTGTAGATATTGGCTACTTTTTTTGCAGACATACAAGTTTTGAAATAGAGCCTGTGATTGATTATTAGTCACCAATACCAATCAACTTTTGCAAGGAATTTGGTTTACCTGACAAAGTTTAGTGGAGACAAACGTGACATATGCAAGTTAGAGGGGTCGTACTTGCTCCTCGTCAGTCATATTAATCTTATGTGCATTACATTCATTCCATGCTGCGTTTGAATATGTTGAAAAAACTACCGCTACATACCTTAGTTGTTGCAGGCCATTCTAAAAGAAGTTCTTTGTCAGCAAGAGCCTAACGCGAATCTAGTATTCCAAAAGTTGGGTCTTCCGATTGAACTTTCAGGTTACGAGGGCACCTTGTCTCTAAGAATATATCATGGCAGCCTATATAAAACGCTAGAAACCAGCCGCTCTGCAATTTTATAATATAAGGAACTTTTTAAAATATATTATATATGGTGCCATCCGAATATTAAAATGTAAAGGAGTTAAGAATGTAAGTCCAATTTTCGATGATAAGGAAGGGTAAATCAAAATCACATGGCAAGAAAGTCAAAAAGTTCAAAAAGTCCAAGTAAGCTAAGTTGCAGGCGTCATGTAATTAAGTATAAAAGTAACAGAAACTTCTTAAAGTTAAAATATTTTTAATTCTGATCTTGTTAGTAGTAATGCTGTATTAGTCTTTTAAACGAACGGAGAATAAAAGAGTAAATTTCTAGCTTAGATTTTTGTATTCCAGATGTTGATAATAAATGATAATAAAACAAACATATCATTAGATGTACATACATAAATTTATTTTTCTGAGTCCTCAATTATCAATAAAAGTATAGCTCGAGTTTTTTCTCTTGAGTTCTGCCACTCAACACACAATGGCTCTAGAATTCGGCAAAAAGTGGGGAATGGATCAACTTTGATTATAACAACAAAGTAAACGTAATTTCTTGTATTTTTTTATCCATTATATTATAAATTTAATTCTAATATTGTTATTATTAAAGGCCTACATGAATCTGAAGTCAGCATGAAAATGTAAAACCCAAGATGGTTGTCTCGTAGTTTAGGGATGCCGTTTAGCTCTAAGCACGCGCCTAATGACAATTGCTAATGCGTTTACTAGCTAATCCTCTGACGAGGTAACTTGTGTTTAGCGACAGGCGCTTATGCCTGCATAAATCAAGACAATGCTTAAGTGGAATACCCTTAGCTCTTACACACTTACTACAGTGTCTATCGTTACTTTTTAAAATATTCGAGGTATCATTAAAACTGTTATAGTGATAATTTACAAGTAGATGATAGTCGATAAATCAAAATTTGTAGTTATTTCTATAGTCACATATAAAATGTTAAATATTGAAGACTAATTGTGGCGAGAACAAATTGGTAACATACCATAGAAAACGTTTAAATCTGAACCTAATAACTCATAGCACTTTATCTTGTATATAGCAAAAACAACCAAGTGTTCAGGCACTCCGTTTTCCTTTCTCCATCAATTCGGGGTAATGCTTATTTAGTGGTGGAACTCAACGTATTTCTTTGCATTACCACAGCGGGAAAAGTACAACTATAATATAACTTAACATTTAATAGTTTGTAGTTAATATTATTACTCAATTTGAAATAATTATTTTATACTCATGTTAAATAATATCTTGCGTAAATAGACTACATGATAGTGAGATATCACATGAACTATATCACAACGTCGTCAGCTCGGTACGTACGTACATGTGTACATATTTGTCAAAGCAGTGTCGCCGTTAAGCGTCCTCGAGTGGCTGTTAGCGACATCGGAGCTGCGCGCTGAGTGCAATTTGCTTCCTAGTGGACTCAAAGAAAGTGGTAGTTAGACCCATTATCAACTCTGTGCGTAGCTACAGTTTCTCCGACTATGAAAAGGAACATTTTGATTCTGTTGTTAAACCTTGTCCTGTAACCTGGTTCTGGTCTTTATTTAGGGAAAAGGAATCTCAATTGAACCTATAACACATATATTTGTGACATAATTGAACCTATAACACATATATTTACATATATTTTTCTAAACAACATTGATTTTTCAAATGGTTATAAGATTTTCTTACTTTCATCTATACTCTAAAAGTTGATATTTTTTAAACAGTACTAAAGAAATTCATATTGCTTAATCTGACGTATATGTATGTATTTATTGTGTAAATCATAAGAACATGCTTACGCGTATTTATGGTACAAGAAAAATAACCTACACCATACAATATTATATAGTTTTTGCCAAAAAAAAAACAAATTTAGTCTCTAATGAAACTTTCTAACTCCTGCCTTGGCTGACAAAACAAATGTATTTCCATTTACGTGCAAAATTATCTCAACCCTCTAGCCTTTTTAAAATTTCTACATTAATACAAATTATTCGAACCATAGTATTTAATTATTACTACCATTAAAGTTGTAGGGAGAGCAGTAAAACAAACCTAGTTAAGTACATCTTATCAGTTCTTGATGTCAAAGCTTTATAAAAGTTGTTCTTTTTTTTTTATTCATATATTTCTTATTTTAGTCCCTGAAAGGTCTAAGATGCATCAAAAAGCAACTTCATTCACTGTTTAGTTAAGAATCCCGAGGCAATCCAATTACATCGATGCTTGCTCTCGCAAAGACTCAAAGTCTACACGAGCGCGCTTCCGCACGGATGCACTTTTCAAAAGACTTCGAGAGTTTCTTGCAAGGTCTTCAGCTACCTTACTTAGGACTTCTTGATTGAACCTTGTGCTCGATGTATTTTAGATGCTTTGAAATTTAATATAATCCCGCACCTTTTTATACCTAACATTATAGCAAATGTGATAGAAACTATAATTTAAAAAATCGAATTAAATCAGCTTCACCTGTATACCGCACACAGCACAGTAAGCAGAGGCAACCTAGTGTTAAGACCCGTTATCCACTTTCCGCCAAATTCTGGAGGCATTGTGTATTTAGTGCAACGCAGCGCCGCGCGTTGTCTTGACACCAGAGCGAAGAATTGGAAATAATCTTCGAGTGGGAATCGAACCCTCAACCAGTTGCATTACAGTCACACTTTGTTGTACTGCGCCACGACTGGCCTTAGACTATAATTATACAACAAAAATAATGTAATGATACAATATAAAAATAATAATAATATATGTAAAACTAATGAATATTCAATGTTGAGTGTATCACTTGAAAATTATATAGATAAATACTAAATTCACATTTTGTACATTTCTTTTTTCACATATTATTACTATATATTATTAGTATATTGTTATACATTAATATATTTTTGAAAAATCTAAAAAAGTTTTAATGTTAATAGAAAACGATAATTACTCGCCTAAATTTATAAACAGAAAAAGTAACATAGAATGTTATATTATATCGCTATGTAATTGGAAATTTTTATACTTTTTTATACTTAATTTATTTAATGAACATTATGGTTTCTATTTACATTAATTCTATTGTCATTATATAAATAAAAACTAACATTAAGAATAAACGAGCACCCATTGTAGGTACTACTACAGGATTTCAATACAAATAAATGAGCAATATTTCAAGCATTCTAGTTATGATTATAGATATTTTTATATAATTTTATAGATTTCTTTAAACAATATTTCACTATACACCTGAATAACTGAAACTAAAGTAAATAGAATTGAGTGCGCGCTACCATTACTTTTCTCTTTTGAAATTAAAATTTTAATATACGCTGTAGGTGAGCTCGGCGTCAGATAAACAGACTTTAGAAATGTCAAGGGGCACCGGTGTGGAATTATACCCACATCCTAGGACTGCTTTAAGATAAAATTTCAGAACAGGAGGAGCATTTGTATACGTTATTATTTTATACGGCACAAAAAATGGACTAGTTAGCGTACATTAAAAATATGATAACCATAATGTATGATGTGTATGGTATAATGTATGGTGTGATAGCGTAAATAATTGCGTACTAGTAAAAATCCCTAAAAAATATTATTAAATAATAATACAAATTTAAGACATAATAAATGTGAATGAAAGTGCAATTTCTAAAAGTTATATCATATATGTATATATATCGAATACTTTGTAAATTTAAAAAAATTTTAACGTTTTGTTTTGTATGCAGAAAAAAATGCCTACCAAGCACTCTGAAAGGGTTCTTTAACATTTTTCGCACATAGGGAAATGTATTTTCACGCAAAGAAAACTTTCAAACCCTATTTGAAACACAGCAGGAAGGTGGAATGGGATTCCCTTTTGTTGTGGAAAAGAATGTGTAACATCTCTCCTTCTATATGTACTTGCATATACATTGGTGTGTATTATGTTGTCCTCAAAGCATACATAATTTTTAAATCACAAGTGAGGACATTATTAAATGTGAAATATGACACTGTAGTTGTATACTTCTAGACATTCAATATAAAAAAGAAAACAGAGCCCCATACGCGCAAGATTTACTTAATTATGCCATGATTATACTGTCATAATTGATGTTGTTTGTAAGTATTGCAGTGAGAAATGTAAGAAACGTAGATATATTTATCTAGTTATTAACTAAATATAGGTTATTAACAGTAGTACTAATAAATACACAAATGTTATTTAATCAAAAAAATAAAAAGAAAGTAAATCAGACAAACGTAACACATTTTTGTTCTCTTGTGTCTTTTTTAGTTCGACATCATAGACGAGTACATATAGAACTTATGATTTTCGGCTTGATATTTAAAGACAGATTTTGTAATCATTATACATTCAAGCTTCAAAAAATATAAATATATTTCAAATTGATCTATTACAGTTATAAAAAAACAATAATTAAATTATTTAGTATATTATAATTTATTAGAATAAGGTAATTGTGTTAACTATAACATATATATAACTAGTAGTACGTTATATTAAGTTTAAATTTAATTACACAACTGACGAGAACCATCAAATAAGATAGATATTGTTCATTTTTAGAACAAAGGAATTTATATTCCGCCTCTAGCCTGCTATAAATGTTTAGCGCAACACAATATATAAAAGGTTTCCAATAATAAATTTTTACTTTTACGAGATGACCTCTTGATAAAGAAAAACTATATTTATTCTGTTTTTTTAATAACAAATACACCAACTCATGCTCATGGTGAGGAATATATTTGAAAATATAATATATA
>DVQM01002314.1:0-10278 GCA_018231645.1 Heliconius ricini | reverse complement strand
TTAGGAAAGCTGACCCCACCACCATGTGGGATTCATAGCTAGGAAGAGAGAGAGATAGAGAGAGTTTACGGCCGCAAGTCTAGGCTCGAGTTCCGCGGACGCCACGTAGTACTTGCACTGCATTTCTCAAAATTTATGAAAAAAGTTTTTCGTGATTAAATTTATAAATTATATAATCTATCTGCAGGTTAATAAAAGAATTATATGCGGTATGCGGGCGAAGCCGCTTATTTTATATTACTAAATAAATAATTAATTTTCAATGTTGATCCAATCGTATACTACTGCGTAATTATAAGTCTTAAGTGTTGAACTCCAAGATATTGTTTATTTGGCATAATGCAAATGTCATGTACCAATGTCATTTGTCAAATGTCAATTATTAAATGTCAATTGTCAATGTATCACAGTCTCAGACTCGGTGTATCAAATAACTAATGCTTCTTCTATTTAATGAAGTAACCTACTAATTAAATTACTTAATAAAGAAATATTTTATTATAAAACAAGTTATAATCTATCACAATGAAAGCTGTAATTCAACGTGTCATGAATGCCAAAGTTGCAGGTAAGCTGTCGAACAAATTCACAATAATCCACAATGATAATTTTTCATCATAAGATTATTTTTAGTTAACGGAGAAATAGTAAGCAATATTGGACAAGGAGCGTGCGTCTTCATAGGAATCTGTGGTAATGACAATGAAAAGGACATGGAAACATTGTAAGTACGATGTATTTTTATCCATCTATTTCGGTTTCATCTACATAGATTAAACCGAAAGAAGAAACCCTTCGGTTGATACCAACATCTTGAATATGGACTATAGTTTGATCTTTTTTAAATAATATTTTTTCATTGTACATGTATAAGACTGTAAGACTGTTAATTTCAACTTTTTTTTTTCATTCACATTTCTTATGTCCATTTTCATCTTTTGCTTGAAAAGTTTGTTTTTATGTTTCTAGTGCTCGAAAAATATTAAGTATTAAACTTTTTGATGATGAAAATGATAAGAAATGGAAGAAGAGCATTGTGGATAAAGATTTTGAACTTCTGTGTGTTAGCCAATTCACATTATACAACACTTGGAAGGTATGGTAAAAGAATGAATGTACATTATTGACATAGTTAATATTATTGGAAACGAATTTATTAAGTATCTTAAGAAGAAATTTAGTTTTTCTGTTCATTGCAGAATCAGAAGTTTTATAATTTCCTAATAATATTCAATTTAGGGGAACAAACCAGATTTCCATAATGCAATGCCTTCGGAGAAAGCCAAGGAGTTCTATGAAAAACTTATTGAAAGGTTAAAAAGCTTTTATAAGCCAGAAAAGATAAAAGGTAATTAATTACATTAAAGTTTATGTAATTAAATCAGCTTCACTTGTATATGTATCAATTAAGTAATGACTAAAGTTCAATATATTTTGTTAATTAATTCAGCTGTTCGTACAATATTATGTGATTATAAGCAATATATTTTAATTTTAGATGGTGTATTTGGTGCCTATATGCAAGTTTCATTACAAAATGATGGACCTGTTACTTTGGAAATTGAAATATCTTCACAAAATCCCAATGAAAAAAGAAACAAAAAACAAAAAGCAGTTGAAGCGACAGATAATAAAGAGAGCAAAATAAATGATTCTGAAGAGTAAAGTATTTTTAATTTCAAACCATATTAATAATGATCAAATTTAAAATTAAGGCAATGTAAAAGTAACCAACTATACAGTATATAACCAACTATGCAGTATTTGCAGATTCAAATAAAGTAAGATTTAGCAATGTGTCATATTCCAAATTTCAACACATATTGTCTTTTATTAACATATTTATTCCACATTAAGGATAGTTTTTTTTACATAATAAAAATGTACATTCATCTAAAAGTACTGAACATTGAACCACATGCTTTCTTATCAAGCTATTTGGAAGCCCAGATACTATTTACAATTTATTGAAAATATTTAATAAAGAGCATTCTTTCTTGCCAGATAATAATTAAATATGTTGAAGATATTTCCTCTGAGAGGAACTCTTACTGAAAGCCTATTACCAGTTTTTCGAGCTGTATAGTGCACGATAGGCATAGGGAATATAGTGTTAAACTATTTTAGATACATTAGTTATTGAGCGACAAATGTTAATACCGCGTTTTGTCTTGGTACCAAAGTGGAGAAATAAAAAAATTATTCCTTCGAGAGTTTAATTATCACAATGATCTCTAATATCGAAAATATATTATAACAAGATTAATGTGTGGAGTCTGAGGTAACAGTACATTTGTTTATATTAATGTGAACTTGGAAATAGACCTACTCTCACTGAACTCAGTGCAACCTGCACTGAGTTCAGTGAGCAGCTTTGGAGACCTAGCTGAATGCGATTCGTGAGTTTGGAACCAACTCCAACCAAGGGAGTTTAGCAAACTTAATGTAGTAATGACATTAAGGTACTAATGACCTAAGTCTGAGACTAATTCCGATGGCAACTAATCGGGAAAAAAAGGTACAGCACTTTACAATTATAAATTACAAGTTGTATTGTAAAAGATGATCTCTCGTAAGAGTAACTTATATTACCGTACAGCAACAGTTGGTAGATTTTGTAAAATAAAAAAAAAAATTTGTTAGTTGTCAGCACCTTTGGGTAAATAATGTGTTCTATCATCTGTGCTTGTCAAACAGACAGAGCGTCGGCTTTGTTGATATTTCAGCGTCTAGCTGCTGCTTTGTTTATCATATAATTATAAATTGCATGTTTTACGTACGAAAAAAGACTTTATTTTTAATCATCACCTACACTAATATGAAAACCATTATTCAAAGAGTAAATAATGCGAAAATTATATGTAACTTACTTTATAATTTTTCTTGTTTACAAATCGTTTCAATTAAATTAAAAAAAAAAATATATATATATATATTTATGTTTGTAAATATTTATTTTCAGTAAACGATGATATATCAGTTAGCATAGAAAAAGGAATTTGTATCTTAGTTGGTGTTTATAAAGATGATATATGTTAAAAGATTTAGAGTACATATAAGTGTAGGTAAATAAGAATAAAAAATCCTACATTTTTATTAATTTACTACAATTTTAATATATGAAATTTCAGTGTAAAAAAAATCTTAAGCGTAAACTATTTGATGATGATAATGGAAAGAAATGAAAAAAAAATTTAGTGGATAAAGAGCTAGAAATATTAATAGTTAGTCAGTACACAATTTGCAATGGATGGAAGGTGAATTTATAAATGTTTTAAGTGTGTAATATTTATAGCATTAAGATTGATATATGTGAAATATTTATCCATATGCTGCTCGCGTAAAAGGAGAGCAGACGCTTCGTCCCTATATAGACATTGTTTTTAAGTTTTTAAAATTTAAAAACAATGTCTATATTTAAAAACAATGTCTATTCACATTGTTAGAAAACAAAAGTTATGGAGTCTAGTAAATTAATGATTCTGTAGTTCACGCAAGCGATGCCGCGAGCGCCGCTCGTCGTATTTTTAAATAACATTATATTTTATATCGCCGATATTATATAAATTTTGTACGTACCTACTAATAAAATAAAGAAGGAATTTAAATAATTTGAAAAGAATTTAATATTTAAAATTCAAAATTTTGCTTGGATTTGCCAAATATTTTACACAATCTTCCGAACGCGTCCTTTTCATCATATTTGAAGGAGCGAGTTTTCGAATTTTATGTTCCTATAGCAGTCTAGAATTCTAGATATGGAATCAGTCCTACCACAAAAGGCCGCCCTGGCTGCACTTGTTGCGCTTTTCATAAATAAACAAATACAGAATATTGTAGCCGAACAAGATTTGTATCTATATGAATATGGTTTAAAAATATAATTCCATTCCATTTCTTTGTACAAATGACTCAGAAATGACCGTATTATAAAAAATGTTATGTTTATTTCACTCCTACATTCAGTGCAAAATCAATAATCGCCTAAAATAGGTGAATTCAATATCTTGTCTTGTTTTATTCATCATATCACGCTTACCGCGCAGCTTCCGTGACAGGAGATCGAAGAACGAATGTTTTGTTTTAAATTCTATTGAATGTATAGCGTACATAAATGTATTTTTAAAGTGGTATAGCTTAATTGTGAACCGAAAAAATATTATTATATCTATGTCTATAGTAAAAGTGGTCCATCTTATATCGATGGCCATTGATTTCGGGCATTAATTTTCAATTGTCTGCTATTTCTCAATGATGGCTACTTTGCACCCTAACGTAGTAGTAGACGGTGATTCCCAAAATAATATATTTAAAGTCACTATTCTGCCTCCTTTTTGGGCGGATCGTCCAGCGCTGTGGTTCTCTCAAGCTGAGGCGATTTTCGAAACTGCTGGAATTACGCGTGATAGAGCTAAATACGGATACGTCCTCAGCCAACTACCGGAAAGATTTGCAGCTGAAGTAGAAGACATTATCACGAATCCTCCTAATGAAGACAGATATAATTATCTTAAGGCAGAATTGATTCGTCGTCGAGTTCGCCAGCAGCTAAGTAAAGAGGAGCTGGGTGAACGTAAGCCTACTCAATTTTTGGCCCATCTTCGAGCGATCGCTGGGAATTCACTTCATAACGAAGCGATATTAAAACAGGTGTTCTTTCGCCGGCTACCATCTCAGATGCAAAATGTATTTTCTGGGCACACGGACATTCCATTGGAGAAGTTAGCTTCTTTGGCGGACAGAATTTTGGATTTTTCAAATCAGAACACGCGATCAGCACCGTCACCGTCTTCTGAGTCTGAGTCAGAGTCATCAGAAAACGATCCCCAAATAGAGGATTTGACGCATCGAGTTGAATCACTCACACGCCAAGTATCAATTCTGACTCTAAAACTTATGGAAAACGTAACATCTAACAAAGCTCAATCTCGTGGGCGCTCTGGAAATGATATTTGTTGGTATCATCGACGCTGGCAAAATAAGGCGCACAAATGTGTTATACCGTGTGGCTGGAATGGCTTACCCAAAAGAGATAGGTTTTAGTTTACTTCGTTTTATCTACTTAGAATAATTCGTTTCTTATTTATAAGTACATTAATTTAAGACAATATCAATGAAGGATGCTAGCGACGGTCTAAATTTTTTTTTTTTTGGAAATTTCCAATTTGCAATGCGATTTATACACTATAAGTAAGCAAACCTACCGAATACGCTTTAATATATTATATTTTAAAATAAAGTTTACAGTTCCTATTATTTCTACTCTGAACCGTTTAGTTTTAGAGAATTTTTCAATAAATGTCTTATAAATGGAGATTCGATTAGAGTGTGCTTGATGTGATTATATTTTGCTAGTGATTTAATTGTTAATTTTGGATTTTAACGTAATGTTAAGATACTACTACTAGATCGGACACATGGTCTTATTAACTAGTTCATACAATCTAAATAATTCTATATTTTTACTGTTTAACTTTTAGAGTTCGGTATTAGGACAAAAATTATAAGACGTTTTAGAAATTTGAAACATTTTAATTTAGTTATACAATTTTAATTGTAATTATTAAGAAAATCTAATATTAGAAAATCTATGTATGATCACTACGTTTCTTATTATCTATTAGAGTACTAAAAATTATATTACTCCAACATATATAAATGTCTATTTAATAGAAATAAATGTTCGAATTACTACGTGTCAGTAGTTTTATTTCAAATCACCAATATTGATTTAAAATATATATTTGTTTTCTTTAAAAAGAACGTTTTACAAAATAAAAAATAAACAATTAAATAAAATTAGCTTCACCCCGTCTATCCCGCACACAGCAGGGTAAGCAGAGGGACCTAGTGTCATAAGTCACTCCGTTCTCCATTTTCTGCTGAATTCTGGTAGCATTGTGTGTTGAGTGGCAGAACTCAACGCCGCACTTTTCCCTCGACACCAGAGCGAAGAAATGTAAATATAAATATTAAGTAAATATTTCATCTCCTCGAGTGGAGATCGAACCCACAACCAGTCGGTTTTACAGTACACTTTGGCCACTGCGCCACGACAATTATATTTTAGTAAAATAAAATATTCTATATATGAATGTTAAAAATATAGCTCCATATCTGTGTACATGTCTATTATATAATTTTATTTTTAAAATAAAATATAATTTGATATTTAGGAGTGATCGTTTTTTCACTTCAAAGCTATATCCCACTTAAAACAAGTTAGAGGTGAACCTTGTGTGAAGACAATCCGTCCTCCATTTACTTCTCAGTATTTCTCTCTCGGACATTACTTGTTGAGCGACGGAATTCAACGCCGCATTTTGACTTGTCAGCGTGGGTAGATGAATATAAGGCAGTATGGTAATGTATCACTGCACTACTATGGCCGCTGTGATTATTATTGTTTAAAAAAAAACTTTTTTTTATCATAAAATAATTTGTATTTTTTATTTTGATTTTTGCTTGTCCTGCGCATTGTATCTTATAAGTTTCGGACCAATTAAAATTCGATTCAATATTCTCTATATCTGTATTTTCTATTTTTTAACATTTAATACCAGCGACCCGCGGCTACGCTTGCTTAGGAATATTTGTAAAAAAGAGCTTTGTAATTTCGTGAAATATTTTCTATTTTATTAATATTAAGTGCATATTGATTTGATATTAAGATTCTGAATTCTGAATAATATATCCAAGTAGTAATAGTAACTTTTTTATTTATTTATTTAAATAAAATATTTAATTTAAGCGACATGATATTTTTTTTAATAAATAAAGAAAACCAACAATGAATTATTAAAAAAAAACTTTATTTTTGAAATAGTGGTTATTATCTATTAACATAATATTAAAGTTAGGCCAGGTGTCGACGACTTAGTTAAGTTCATTAGACGTTTTTACAAACATGATATGCTAATTTTAAGCTACCATTAACACGAAATACATATACAACAATCGTCGTTTCGAACAATGTAAGAACTACTGTGTATCATCCATTGTTAACAGATAATCGACCAAGATTCAAATCAATTACATTAAAATCTAAACGAGTAGAAAATAAACAGACAAAATAAATGCATTCTATATACCATCTATTTTAAATTACGACATTGAAAGTCAACAAACGAGAAAATATACTTAAATAGTGTCGAATATTATATAAGTTAATTTAATATTAATTAGCCCGAGTGCCGCATGATTACTATTTCTATACCGTGAAATATAGATAATATAATCATTGGGTGTGTCCATTCCATTACACGAACTCCTCACAATAATGCTGATTCTTAGAGAATTTTTCAGTTCATAACCAATCAAGGCACTATTCGTTTTGGTATATTGCTGATACGTATCCTCACTCCTTATTTTCAATTTTGCGTAACATGCGCTTATCTTTTAGTTATAGATTACAATTTTATGAAGTTACTTAGAATATCTAAATAACGTTAACATTTGAACTTCTAATCGTATGTATGTTACGTGATTTGTTAATTTAAAAAATTTCTTATTTTAATTTCAATTAAAAAACATTAAAATTTTGATTTATTCACATTTTATAAAGAAATTGAGTATTTTAGAATTTTAAGCGCTGTTAAAGTGTTGCCATGCTATTGAACATTCAAATGTTAACGTTCGAAATTTAACTCTATCGAAATGTCACTAATACAAAAATATCTATAATCTATACTAAAATTATTAGAACAAAATGTTACTGGGACAGGCTAAGGATTTAATGAACAACAAATACCCTTTCAAATTTAGTGGACGTTGTCGTGTGCAAGTTATTAAACATCTCAAGATCTAAAACTTAGTTGGTTAAAAGTATTATAACAATTTTACATCGTCATTGTATTAAATGCTTCGTCTTGCAATACAAGCTCAACGGACCATAGATAATTATGTGAATTTTTAAAACTTATAAATTGTATTAACATGTCATTTTTATTTATTTATTTACGCTTCACGATCAGACGGAAAATTTATTGTATTTTCAAAAGAAAAAATATTATACAAAATATTGTATAAATTATACTGTGTATTTTACCTAAATAATTATAAGCTAAAAAAAATCTTATAAACTTTTTTTGCCTGTTAAACCAATATCAGTTGAGCTTGCAGTGTGTTCGATACTTTTGGCCATATTCAAGATGAGTTTACCAGAGCCCAGATGAGAACCCACCGGGCGGCACGCGATTGTGGAGGATGCTGCTGTTGCCGTTGATCGACGTCACCATGTTAATTTGACCGTTCAGAGATTTGTAGCCGTCGCCAGTGATCGGGTTGCCTTCTGAAATTTGACATGATATGGTTATTTTTAGCTTTTGTAAAGTATTTACTTGTACAACAGTTAAAGCTTCGTTTTGTCAAATAAAACAAAGCTTTTTTTTTTAAGGTATTTAAGATTTTTTTTATTTCATATAATAGTTGTACTGTGTAGCGGTAAATGTCTAAATTAAATTAATAATAAACTTAATAGAATACTGATGCTACGAAAATCTTTTACTATAACGACAGTATCTAACATGCAAATGCTATAAGATAATTGAAAATAAAATTATTAAATACAAATAAAAAAAGCTAAGTACAACAAACACGATGTCTGATAAATAAATGTAGAAGATAAAAATATAAAAAGTGCAGCTATATATAAGGAATCGGCTTTAAAATATACATTAAGAAGATTCATTATTTTTGAAAGCGTTGCAACAATTAGACGTGGCTATTCTCATGAAAAATGTTATGGTGATGACCATTTACGTAAATAAATAACTGATTGTTGCACAGCTTTGAACATATGTATTTAAAACTAAATTACGTGCAACAGTTATAAAAACTATTTTTCATTAATTCTCTATGGTAGCTATATAATTTATTATTGAACAAAAGAAACTAATCCTTTCAAAGACAACACAACAAATTAATATTAGAGGACTATAAATAAAGATTCATAACCTACCCTCTAGTTTTACAGTACAATCGAAAATCTAATTACTATATATTGTTTAGGTTCACAAAAGCAAACAATAACAATAAAGTTGAATGCTTAATTACAAGACATGAAGGAATCGTCAAATGGTTCTTTAAATACAAACAAAGCTTCATATTTGTACATTTTGTGGTTCAGTGCTAACTTATCAACATTTAATTAGTATCATAAAGAACAGTGCCTTCGTTGTCTAAATTAAGCACCCACCAAATTCTCTTCGGCGGACATAGTCTACATAGTACGTCTTATGATTGAAGTCCTCAGCATGCCGGTTGAGACTAAAGAGGTATCCAGGAACATATTTATGGAATATTGGAGGGAAACCCGTCAGGGTACTGGGTCCTGGACTGGAGGAGGTCTGCAGTAAAGTTACATCTGGTATAGGGCCATCGCGCTCATATTTAAAAAGAGTTGGTGGAGGATCAATATTGGAAATTACAAATGGATCTATTGGACCGTCCAAAGTTGGGACTGGATTGTATTTATAGTCGAGTTGGGGACGTTCTCCAAGGGCTGAAGTCATGCCAACAAAAGCATGAGGTGGCAGAGGATGATGAGGAATATAATGCTCTTGAGGCTCTAAATAGTGCTGAGCAGGAAATGGAGGCCAGTGCCTATCAACAGATAATTGAGGAGAAAAGGAATCGGGGTCTATTATAGGATGTGTTTTATTTGGATCGTCTGCTCGTAAGCCTAATAGGGAATAAGGGGTGTGTTGAATATCTTGCAGGGGTTTGATTGTAGAATTTACGTAATAATGAGCTGGCAGTGGAGGCCAATCTTGTGTATAATATCGGTGGGTAGGTTGAGGATCTAGGTCGTAAAGTGGGTAGGTATTAGGTGAAGCACCTCGCAGGCTGGCGGCTGGATGTCGGCGGCGCGAAGGCGGCAGGGGCACTCCGTCCCCGGTCACCGGGTTCCTCTTCGGTGGCGTGTACGTTACTGACCATTTAGAATAAACGGTTTTCATTTGAACTGAGACAATGGTCAACGGTTCAATTAGCAATGTATTTGTCGTTTGAAAATATTTTTGTTGCTAATTTTTAATCGTTGACATTACTCTGATAATCCTACAGCTACATACAGCGTCTTAAAATATCTAAGTTTTTATAATATAACTTCGCTATATATTGAAGTTTTGCGTGAAAGTGCTAATATGAGCAATTGTTTATTTCGTGTTTCATTAGTGATGTATGTTATATTAATAAAAAATCAATGATCATTATTTTAGGAAAAAGCTAAGCCCTGTTTAATAGTGTAAGTATATTAGTTTGTACACAATTCACACA
>DVQM01002313.1:0-10278 GCA_018231645.1 Heliconius ricini | reverse complement strand
AACTACTGGTTCCAAATGAAACATTATTTTTGTTTTGGATAGTCGCTTTATTGAGTAATCGTGTCGATATAACGCACTGTACCTCCTGCACTCAGATATAAAATACACTGTATAGCTTCACGCTGTATCCTACATACAGCAGGGTGGGCACGTAAACCTTAGATGTAAAGGCACTCCGTTACCAGTGCGAGACAATGGAAATAATTCATGCTTCAAATGGGAATCGAACTAATAACAGTCACGTTGACAATAACAATGACTGAGTTACGTAATAAAAAATACATAATATACATATATATATATATATAGGATTGCTGTCAATGCGTGTGTCTTCAGAGGGAGACGTCTGTGGTGTGTTCAATATGACGTTTAAGGCTTTGCCGCAATTCGATTTGGAAAACGTTGTATTTGGTCGGGTAAGGAAAAGCTTATTTGGTTACCTTTAAACGTATCTAATAAATGAAATTAAAAAGAAAATTAAATCAGCTTCACATCCTATGAAATATGATATGAAAATTTTACTTTATTTTCTTCTTAGTAGTTTTAGCCTTACAATGTTTGTGAAACACCAATTTGTAAAAATGTCGCTACACAACCGTTAATAAGATAAGTTGTTTAAGGATTTCTTCTTTACTCGATAAGAATGGACGGTAAAAAATAGGCGCAGGTTCAAGTCCCGCTATGTTCCAATTGTTATGTTTCTAAATAGTTTGTTTTCTAACAATGTGAACTCAGGTTTAGTTTTTTTCATATATCACAGATTCTCCGTCCGTCTGCTATATTCGACGCAATCCGTTCATTGGGCTCTCCACTTAATAGTCAACCTATAATAGAAATATCTTCTACAAGACACAAGACGGGAAAATACTGGAGTCGCGGTATTATTTTCAGTTCCAATTTTTATTTAATCATTTTTTTTTAAATTTTTTAGCGTATCGTATCACAAAAAAATTACAATCGATAAAATATATAAAAAAAAGAAATAGCATGTAGCAGGTTAGGCAGAGGGAACCGAGAACCTAGCAGAGGGAAGTGGTGGAACTCAACGCCGCGATTGGTCACAAAACCATGAATGAGATAACTTGATTAAATACAAAAAAAATGTACTTATTTTGATTGTTTTAGGTCATCAAAATACGCGAATACGTAAATAATGGGCGTAACTTAAAGAAAAAGCTGGTAAACAAAATTGAATTGTTGATGAAGGTTACTTTTATAAGAAATTACGTATTGAAATTACGATGATTAAGTAAAAAATCATATTAGAAGTCATTATAGTTGTCAGTCAATTCTGTTTATTAAATCAATAACCATGTATTTCAAGCGGGCGAAGCCGCGGGCGGGTCATTATTTACTAATTAATAAAAATTACACAAGTATAAGCTATTTTAATTTTATAAAGTATTGTACGTGTACCTTAGAAATAAAACGTTACGTTAGAAAAAAAAACCTAATATCATAATCGTATATTGTGATATTAGTTTTTTTTTTAATTTCACGCTGTATCCCGTACAAAGCAGGATAAGCAGTGGGAACCCGGAAACCTAGAGTTAGGAGTCAGAGATGGGAATGGCCCATTAAGACACTTTCGTTCTCCACTTTCAAACTCTCTGTACCTAGTTAGCAGAGCGAGAAAATGAAAATTTTAAATATATATTTGAAAATCTCTTTAATCACGTAAACTATTAGTGAAAACACATTAACCCTACCTGTTGTTTATGTATCAATAATAGTCATTTAGAAAACGTATAAAAATTGGACGTAGCTGTATTTGAACCCGCGCCTCTTGGAAACTGTCCAAGCGCTTCAACCACTGGGCGTTTTTTATACGTTTTCTAAATAAGTATTTTTCCTTCCTAAGTGTGGAATAATTCTTAAAGAAATCTTAAGAAGTACAGAGATTTTGTGAGTAATATGGGATAAATAAATAAAAAACTAAACCACCAAAAATATAAGAAAGAACTTCATATAATATATAACACATATATTTACAAACAAACGCTATCAAAATATTTTAAATTTATTTTTTAAAACATGAAATCCCGAGATCTTCATCTTTAGTCTTATTTTTTAAGTAATGGAAAATTTTCCTAAAACAAAAAAAAAAGAAAATATAAACTCCAACTCCATAAACTACACACATCCAACGATTTATCATTTTTCAAAATCGGTTTACTTTAGACTTCGGCCAAGTCTACCCGACTTGGCAAATGATAATAAACATAACTGTCATATTTGACAATTGCGTTGTATAATGTGTTCATTATACATCTGATATAGTACGAGAGTGGAAACTAAAATAAAATCAGTTACATACAGTCCGGTCGATGAGTCGTGGCCGCCTTGAAGTGAGGTTTTCTAAACTTTTGCGAATTCTGTCTAGGGAAGACAGTAATCAAAAGTAAGGAAAATTCTAAAATCAATCTGCGTAGACATATCCAGGGCGGCCATAACTCGTCAACCGCACATGCAACGATAATAAACAACAAGCAATAACTCACCACAAAGCAACTGGCGCATGTCCCCAGTCCTTCCTTACGCTATCCAATAGGGCATCCAGGGCACCTCCAACACCCCCACTACCCCCAACACCCCCCAAAACAGGTACCACACGAATAAGCCCCGCTCTAGGACACGCCAAGTGTTGATCGTCGTCCACTACCAGTTCTATACGTAGATGTACCTCCCATACTGCTCGGAGTTGGAAGTTTACTACCTAAAATAGAAAATATAATTTTATTATTTTATATATGAACTTTTTATTTGAGAACGTTTAGTGTGCATTGAATCAAAAAAGTAATGAAATTCTTAACTAATCGTCTCCGCCCACTCACCTTGAATGTCAAGTCTCCGTGCCTGTTGACAGCGTACGCCAACCTCAACCGCGCGTCTCTCATCACTCTCGCCCACAGTAAGGCCAGGCGAGACACTTCCACACAACGCCTTAATAGACCTGGTATAGCATCCGCCATTACGCCCGTACTCATTTCCATATTCACATCTGTGCCTATGGCCGTGTTTGACCCGGTACCCATAATTGTACCCATGCCGGTACCCAAGTCCCCACACTGGGTGCACTCGTAACGCATCGCTTCGGCCGCGAGACGAACGCAGAGCGTAGAGGATGGTTCTTTTTCTTCTATATTGAGAAGAAATTGTAAAAATATGGTTTAATTTGTTTTTAAGTTTTAAATATGCATTCATCTTACATAGAAAAATATATGATTTTGCAATATGTTTAAGTATTAAAAGCCGTTTATGGCGTTGAGGCACAAGCGTTCGACTGTAAACGCGACAGGTCGTGGGTGCGATTCCTACTCGAGGAAATCTAATATTATAGATAACTTCACATTCCTGACTGACGATAAAATTACATGTACAAAAATAATAAACTCACTCTCATGAACGGGATCAACGGTCCAATTCGTGATAAGCGTATCGTGATTACGCGAGAACCGCACCACGAGTCGAACCCGCGACCTCAGCAGGAGGAATGACCACATATCCTTCTTACATGTCTCCCATTCACAGTCGCTAGTCCTAATGTTATGAGGAAATATTGACATATTATACAAAAAGAAGTATTAGTTTAACGTTGTATCCCACATATAGCAGGTTGTAAGCGAGACCAACTTATACTCTATTCACGAAGCAATGAGATAAAAAGTAAATAAATCAAAACAGTTACTTTATAGGTCACATGATGGATAGAGCTTAATATATTAAGTACAAGAAATATCTATGGATTTATGGATGTAAATAATATTATTGAACGACGTCTACACGACTTATTAGTTAATAATGATTATGATTTTAATCTATCGATTATATCGACGATGAAATGATTTTTATAATTATATTTTCAAATTTAATTTTATAAAATTGCACTAATACAATGTGCAATTTTATAAAATTGGAAGTCTAAAGAAACAAATAGAATATTATAAATATTGTTTTCATATTTAAAGGAACAGTCAATTGTAAAAATCTAATTTCAAATCTAAAAATGTTGGTGTTTTATGAAAGTTTTTTCGAGTATTTACATATTATTATTAAAATTTAAGAAAAAATCTAAGGAATTTATGATACCGTTAAATGGGATAAATACATTACATTTAACGGTATTACAAATTCCATAATTTTTTTCCTAAATTTTAATGATAATATGTAAATACTTGAAAAAACTTTCATAAAACACCCAAAGACCAACTTGTTCTCAAACTTGAGACGCATTTTAATATTATAGAAATAAATTACTATAATAAGTTATAGAGAGAAATACTGCTGACATTTTACATTAAAATGTGATGTTTTGTCATCGGCAAGATCTAATCCGCCATTTTTACTATCAGTCAACCTGTCGACAAGACGGTACTGTTGCGATTCCGTTGTTACTTTTATTGTTTTTATTAAGTTTTATGTTTCGTTATATTGTTTTTTTTATATTTTAAAACAAGAGTAAACCTGGATAAAATTAAATAAACATAAAAGTTAACATTAGTTTTAGAAATAGCATTTTTGTGTTTACATTTTGTCTCATGCCAAAATGAATATAAAATGATACATTGCAGTTAGAGTTGTGGAACTGAACGTCAAGCTTTTCCAAAGTGAAAACTCTCAGAAACATAAATGAACGTTTAAAAGTATAAGCTTCACGCTGTCTTTCGCATATAGCAGGAGAAATTAATTAACATAATTTACCTCATAAATGGCAGCATTTGTATCTTTGACATAATATTTGTGTACGAACTAAATTCGTTGAGGCTCGATGGATTTGAACTTGGGACTGTATTCTGCCCGGAACGTCGATTTTCTAATAAATTATTGGGTAATATATTTTTACTGCTGGTGAACGTTGTATCGGACTTGATGCTTTGGAAGGTCTTTGATATAGTTTCAACTTCTAAAGTCTCCGTTGAACTACTTTCAGATGATTTTCTTAGATTTTGACACACTTTTCGGTCAGCTCCGGCGTCTTTGTAGCAATCTGTGATCAATTGTTGTACAGTCACGTCTTGTTTAACACTATTTCTCTTTTTAGGGGACATTTTTTTATCCTGACACGACTTTTGGACTATTTTCGGAGATTCCGAGCTTTGTGGGGCTAATTCTGGCGTCTTTGGACTAAGCGATATCTTCTGCATCTTGCTCACAGGTTTCGGGGTGATATCGACTGGTTGGGCTAACTTTTTGTCTTGTCTAGTTGGGCTATAGCTTCGTTTCTTCGGTTTTGTTGGTTCATATTCATCATTTGATGTTAGATCGGAGTCTTTTAGCAAATCTTCTTCTACTTTAAATATAATTTTAACTGGAGATTTCTTTATATTATTTAGATCCTCCATGTCTATGTCTAGAGGCTGATCGAGGGCATCGTCAACAAGAGTTAGACTAGAATTATTTTCTAATAGGTATCTATTGTTTTTCATAGCTATTACTGTATTTATTTCGGTGTTTTTCAATTCAGTGGCTATGCCTTCAGTTGATCTATCTATGGACAAAGGCTTGCTTATGTTTGATAAAACTGTGTTTAATTCCCCTGTTTTTTCCATTTCATCTCCTGCACGTATTTCAGACTGCTGGTGACTTATCTTATCCATAACATAATGGGTTGATATCCTTTCAACTTTAATTTGGTTCTCTTTTTTCTCGTATGATGTATTTATTTCTTCTTCAGCATTTTCCTTTAAAGGGTTATAGGCGTGTACTTTAGAACAGTCCATTTGTGTAAGTAAAATATTGTTTAAAGGGTTTAGATGGTCAAAGACTATAACTGGACTGAGCGCGGACTTTCTGCTTTTATTTTGGAGGGGACTTTGTGTTTCTGGTTTTAAAATTAGTTTTGGTTGTTGCTCTACATCCATAGGAATAACAGATTTAAAGGATTGTCTTAGAGCTTGAGTGACTGCTCTTTGGCCTACAGCCGCTACTTCACCCATCAATGATTCGGTCGGTCTCATACATTCAGCCGATTCAGAATTAGATCCGAGTTCAGTATCAATTTCAATCTGGCTTGATGTTACTAAATTTGCTTGTATCTGTGTACTGCATGTTGAAGGAGGTTTTTTGATCGGTTTTTCAGTTAAAGGTATATCTGCTGTGGGTTTTACTAATTCGATCATAAGAGACTTTATTCCATCCGACACGTCTTTTAAGTAAGTCGGTATAACTTTCGCCTTGTTCTCTGCAATAAAAGTAGTTTCCCCGAAAGTTGTCTTCTTCAGAGGTGTTGTGTTTATATCTGCCGTTATGCTCGTATCGCTAACAGATTCGTCAAAGTGTAACGTTTTGACAACTTCAGTGCTCATTCGGACAGATTTATTTGGGGTATTTACACAATTTTCTTCTGGCGAAGGGACCAATTCTTCGGGTGAGTCTTCAGTGTCTTCTATATTGTCACTATCATTGTAAGACCTGCATAGTTGTAAAGCGGCGTGTGCCATCGAAATGTTATTCAGTAAGTCTTCTCTACTAAATACTATTGATTGTCTTTTAGGCATGAAACTTAGACGTATAGGTTCATTGGTAGGAACTATATTCTTTACATTGGCTATTATTGACTTCTCATGTTTCTCATCTGTTTGTCCGTCTGTAAAATCAGAGAGCATGTCTAACAAATCTTTAGTGTTATCTGCATCTCTGATACTTTTAAAATCTCTTATAACACTCTTGTTACTGTTGAAGTTAGATTGATCTAAAAATTTACTTTTTTGGAGATCTGAGCTTACAACTTTTTCGAAATATCTATTTGATTTTTGGTGACTTTTGTTAATATCCGGTTCAACTTTCTTTTTTAACTCGTTTTCTTCATCTTTGTCTAAACTTTTTTGAATAAATTCACCATTTCGGATAATTTCATTTTCAATATTATTTTCGATATTTTCAATATTATTATCGATATTTTCAAAATTATTATTTTGCTTTTTTATTTCAACCTCACTTTCTGTGATAGATATCGAGGTACTTTCAGAATTTACACAATCTTTAGCAATAACAGGATTAGTCATCTTAATAGGACTGTATTTTATATCATTCTCTGATTTATCAACGTCTACAACTGACGCATTTGACATATCTAAAAGTTCACTTAGAATTGATTTCTTATTTTGTTTAACATTATATTTACTACTCGTTTTCGATGTCTGATCTGTAACTATTGTGTTTTTGGCGTCATTTTCTTCGTATTCACAATTAATATCGTTGCTTTCGTTTAAATTAAGGGTTGTTTTGGATGTATGGGATGTATTAATTTGCTTATCAACATCGTCCTTCTCATAATTAAACTTTATTGTCGGTTCTGTAGAGTTCTTCTCTGTTGTTTGATATACAAGAATATCTTGATGTACAGCTATTTGTAAATCAGCAGCATATATACTTTTGTTCTCGTCGATTTTATTCTTCTTTAAAATGTCATTTGGAAAGCTCATTATTTCCACTGGTATTGGATTTGTTATTGACATATTATTAACATTATATTTAGATTCTTCAAAATTATTAATTTTTTCTGTGGGAGGATTAGATAGGGTTTTATTTTGGTTATCTATATTTATAATATCTCCAGATTCATTTTGGATACTTTCTTCATTCAGCATTATACGGTTGGGCAAATTATGAGGTATCAAAATATCCATGTTATTATCATCTAATGTCACTTCTATTTCATTTACTTCTGTTTTAGTCTGAATTATATTTGTAGGTATTACTTGAGTCATAGACACATCGCACACATTATTATCATAAATTATTGTTTGTGTTTTATTTGAGATAATTTCTACGCTTTCATTTACATCAGCTATTTTATTGTCTGCAAGTTTTGTACGTATAATATTAAGAGGCAAGGCTTGTGTAATAGATAAATCAGCCTCTTCACTATCGTAAATTACTGATTTCCTTCTATTTTTAGTTTCTTCATTATCTTGAATGATAGATTTTGGGTTTATAATAGTGGTCGGTACAATCTGAGTCATAGTAACTTCGCCTTCTTCATTATTAGAAATAATAGTTTCCCTTTTATTTGTTCTTGAACTTCCGCCTACATCAATCTGCTTTTCAATTTCATCGATATTTTTAATTTGTGCTTGTATAATATAATTTTGAATGACTTCAGTCATAGATATATTACCATCCTCGTTACCATAAATTATAGTTTTTCTTTTGTTTGTTTTTTCGCTATTACAGATTAAATCAGTGTCTTCTATAACTTTGTTTTCATCCAAGTCAGCAGTTTGTAATATGTTAGCAGGGACCATTTGAGTCATAGACACATTATCCTCTTCATTGTCATATACAATCGTTTTTCTTTTATCTGCAATTTTCTCACAATTTTCAACTTTAGTATTATTTAATAAAACTTCATTATTTTCCGATTTAGTTGCAATTATATTAGATGGTATCACTTGAGTCATTGATATATCTGCTTGTTCGTTATCATAAATTATTGTTTTTCTTTTACTATTAATACATTTGCCAAAGCCTATATTTTCACTTTCATTGAGAATATTTAAATTGTTTTTATCAAGTTTTACATCACTCTCAAGCAAAATATTAGTTGGTATTGCTTTAGTCAAAGATACATTGCCAGCATCATTATCGTAGATAATTGTTTTTCTGTTCTCACTATTACATATAATGTTGTTTTGCAGTATATTATCTGTAAGACCGTAAGCCATTGACTTTTGAGTATTATCATTAATTTCATTTATTATTATATTATATGGAATCGCTTGAGTCATGGAAATATTACTCATATCATTTTTAGTTTCCATATTTTCTGTTAAACTAATAATATTTTCCGTTATAGCCTTTGTAACGGAAATATCTAATCCATCTTGGTAGTAAATAGTTTTATTTTGTGATGTTTTGTTTAAAATAACGTTGGCGGGCAAGTCTTGTGTAAGCGATAATTCGTCTTCAAGCACAAAAGCTTTCTTTTCCACAATTTTATTTGTATGTACCACTTGTGTTATAGAGACGTCGGCTGCATTATTGTCGTATATAATAGTTTTACGTTTTTCTTCTTTATTAGTTATAACTAGTGCTGGTAGAGCTTGTGTTATAGAAAGATTTCCCATGTCATTATCAAAGACAATGCTTTTTGTCTTTGGCGCTTCAATTTTTGCCCCAACAGCTTGAGTTATCGATAAATCACAGTCATTGTATATAACAGATTTTTTCTCTTCAGCTGCAATTTGGTTACACATTAAGGAAGAATTATCCGGAATAAAATTTGGTAAATCATCATTGATATTCAAAACAATTGTTTTTCTTTTAGGTACTGCTCCTCCTGAACTTCGAGTATTTGATATTTCTTGTTTTTTAGGTTCCACAATAGATTGCCTTTCCGATTGTACTGTTAATTTCTTCCCATCAAATACTAATACTTTATCAAATTCTTCATTTATTGCGAAGTTTGCTGATTCTTTAGGAGTTATATACGGATTCATTATAATATTTTCTTTGTCCATTACTTCGTTCACTTTAGTTTCACGTATTGAAGTTTGTTTAGCTAAAGCTTGTACTTTCGGACTATGGATAGTGTCAGTTATGGACATATCACAGTCTTCATTTCTCATGATAACATTAGTCATATTCAAATCCACTTCTATATATTCTGAAACATCTTTAGCACTGAACGGTCCTGGACATATTACATGTTGATGTGGCCTTTCTAAATCTCTAGCAATTTCTTCCAAATCATCACATTTACCTATAGACTGAACATTCGAAAAATTCATACTAATAGGATACGACATTTCACTCATAACTGGCACGCTGAGATCATTCCCAAATACTTTACTATTATGATCAGTTAGATTGTTCAATTCAAAATGTTGGACCGGAGCTGATAATTTCTTGTCGTCTCCTATACAATCTAACTCAAATTCCATCAACTGTTCAGTTAAGTTCGCATTAATAAAAGAGGATTGAAACTGCTGAACTGCCGTGTTAGTCTGCAGAGTTCCTCCTATGTCCACAACCTCTACTTCTTCGAACTGTTGGTCAAATATCGTCTTGCCTATGTGCCCTATGACCGGTCGAGTCGCGTTGGCTGCGGTCTCGTTGCCGGACGACTCCAATGATTTGTTGTGCTCTTCGTAAAAGTTTTTCCATGTGGTCGTGGCTTCATTTGTGACGAATTCTCTGAAAAGGAAAGGTAAAACACTCTTACAAAATATAATATTTTTTTAAGGCAATCGTAATACATTCCTTATGACAGTATTTAAAAAATATAATTAAATTAGCTTCACGCTATATCCCGCACACAGCAGGGTAGGCAGAGGG
>DVQM01002312.1:0-10280 GCA_018231645.1 Heliconius ricini | reverse complement strand
ACCACACGTACTTTAGTCGCCTCTTACGACACCACCAGTACCAGGATGATCCTATGCTAGGCCGGGATCACACGGAAAGCATTTTCATATTTATAGGGAAATAATATATAAAGGCCTTTATCGATTATCAAATATATTTGACATTTTATAAGGCCAGTCGTGGCGCAGGGGCACAAAGTGTGTCTGTAAAACCGATTGGTTTTGGTTTCGATTTCACTCGAGGAAATTAAATATTTATTTAAATTTTATACTGCCCTTTCTTCGCTCTGGTCTGGCGAGGCAAAGCGCGGTGTAGAGTTCTGCAACTCAACACCCAATGCCTCTAGAAATCGGTAGAAAGTGGGAAACGGAGTGTCTTAACACTAAGTTCTCTCTGCCTACCCTGCTGCTGTGTGCGGGATACAACGTAAAACTGATTTATTTTATGTGATTATAAGTCTATTGTTTGACTATAAAATATGCGTTGTTATAACAAAAGCAGTTGATTTTGTGTTTACTATCCACAGGCTACAGTTCCTAATTAAGTATTGGAAACATGCACTGTATTCGCATATTCGACGTCGCTCATGAAGTTTTGATATAATATGATAATAATATCTACAAAAAAACCTCGTTTGTTTGTTTATTTAATAACTTATTATTTATTTCGTTTATTCTAAAACTTTCAGTAGGTCATTCTCACCCTAGATGATCTCTTCAAAAAAAGGTCCCTAGTGTAGAGCATTGGTAAGCAGTAGTTTGGTTAATTGATCGTTGAGATCCTGGATGCCGTACATCCTGGATCTAGGAGTTCCTAGAGTTGATGATATCTATGAAGATTTCTAGTTTTGTGAAGTTAACATACATTCAATAATTTAGACTTAATATTTTTATTGTTAAGTTCTGCTAATTGAGATTCTGCGGTCCAGAGGAACTGGGTTCATTAGAAGACTTGCGTGAAGACGGTGACTTTATATAACTATATATAATTCAGCTTAACATTGTATTCCGTGCACAGCAGAGTAGGCTAAGGAAACCTGGGAATATAGTGTTAAGATACTCCATTTCTATTAGGACACTTCTGCTACCCTCTTTCTGCTAAATTCTATAGCAAGAGATATACAGACTGGCAGGTACTAATCAGAATACCATAGTGAGCATAAATAAAACTATGTTCAGGTGGCGTAGGTACGTCAAAAGATTGATAGATTAAAAGATGACAAAAATGATTTTTGAAGGAAGAGTGAGTAAAAGAGGTAAGAGATTGACCTAAAAATCAATACCAATGATATCGGAGAAAGATCACAATGGACGCATGGAAACCGTCCGGCAGTACTTATATGAAGAGGTTGATTGAGTAGACGAGACAGTACTGTAGCGTTTTGGCTCTCTTTCATGCTTTAGCTATAGCCGTGTGGCTAGAAAAACAAACATGATTGTAATTAGCAAACATTGGTGAATCTTTGCTTATGAATACTATAAACATAATTTGAATCGTGGATATTGCACACAATATTTAAATTGGTTACATAAAGAATGTTAAGTATGGTAGATGCTCGCCAAAATTTGTTTTAACTCGTTTGAGCAACAGCAACAAATGACTGTGGTTCTTCTATGCACGAAATTGAGAATACCCCTTTTATCTCGCTCATACTGAGCCCCTGTGCTAAAATTTAAATGAAAATTCTTCTTTAATTTTCTACTTAATTATGTATGGAATTTAATCATATATGCTTATGTGAAAAACGTTATAGAATGAACTTTACAAATTTTGCTAGTTAGAATAATCATACATAATTACATAATATGTTTATTGTTTTGTAATTTATATAATGTTATAAGTATTTGTTTTTATTATTTTTAATAATATGTATCAAAAAATAATATGTATCAAAATAATGAATAATCAAGCACGACTTTGAATTCAGCCACTCAATAGGCAATGTCTTCAGAAATCGATGGAAAATGTTTTAACTCTATATTCTCTCTGCGTACCCTGCTACGTGCGGGATATAGTGTGAAGCTGAAAAAAACACATTGCATTTTTTTTGATAAATACTATGGCAGACATATAGTATGTTTATTTAAATTAGTTTTAAGGCGCCAAGTCACTACTTGGCGCCTTAAAACTAAGTGGACACACTTGTTCACTGTCGGTGTCAGATTATTTTTATAATAAAATATATTGTTTTTAAAATATTGTTGAAGTTAACTTTATGCTTCCTAAAGAATCCTGCAATAGCCGGAACAGGTGGAAATATAATAGAACAAGATCAGAACTAAACGGAGGATGCATTAACACATCCTAGCCAAGTTCTCTCAATTTTTGCTACGTGACTATAGATGAGTGCGGTCTGGCGTTGTCATGGTGAAACACCAAGCCCTTCCTATTCATCAGCTCTGGCCGGTTTTTCTCAATAGTTTTTTTAACGTTGTCAGTTGCTGACAGTAGAGGTTAGAATCGTTAGTTTTACCCAGAGCCAAAAGCTCATAGTAGGCGATTCCTTTCCAATCCCATTGTACACATGGCATCACTTCGTACGGAGTTAGGCAGGGCCTTGGCAAGATCTGTGGGGCTTGTCCATGATCTTTTCATTCATATTGTAATCGTAAGTCACCCATTTTTCATCACCAGTAAACAACTGTTGAAGAAATGGTGCAGAATTATTACGTTTTAACAAAAAATCGCAACATAAAATAGCACTGATTTTATCTGCGACAGGGCGTCGAATGTCTTCATCACATACGTTTATTTTGATTGCTTGTAAAACAATGGGAATATGGCCGGAACTAGTTTTTTTTATTATTATTTATTGCATCTTCAGAATGTCACATTTAATAGTATTAAAACCAGCCAGTTAAATTCAGTTCAGCCAATGACATTTTGATTACTAATACATTCAAAATACGAAAATATTTTTGCCCCGATCTATTATTTTTAGGACATTTGAAGCCATCACGTCTTGGCACAATGGCACAGTTTGTGATCGTATCGGTTTTAGATTCGATTCCCATTAGAGCGAATAAGTTATTTTTCTTTTTCTCGCTGTGGTGACAAGTAAATTCCTACACTTCTACACAATATTTCGGACATTGGAAAGTGACGAACTAAGTGCTTTAACGCTATGTATGTGCCTTTATAAGGCACAGAAAACATAGTATATATGAGACATATACAGCGCGAATAATAAAAAAAATCTAAATAACTTTAAATCTGTATATAGGCTCAGTCACTTCATATTATTTTATACATATACCATATATTAATTTCAATATAGTAACAAACATACTGATTTGTATGATACTTACTTCTTAAGATAACGTTATAAAGATGAATTATATAATAACTTTACGTAAGTCTAGAAATAGGAAAATAAATATATCTATTATTAGCAAACTCTTGTAAACGAAAGTAGAGGTAGGGAAAAATACTATATAAAAGCAATGGAATTATGTCAATCGGGGGCAGTTGCTTGTAGGTAACGGCCTTATTGGAAGAAAATTCGTGTGAAGTATTGTTATTGAATGATACATATCATTTATTGCAATTACGTAGAATCTGCTTCCGAATAATTTAGAATCATATAGACGATATGGTTTTTTAGATATATTTTTTATCAGCTTCACGCTGTAGTTAGTGTTAAGACACTCCTTCCGTTCCCCACTTTCCGCTGATTTCTGGAGGCATTGCGTAATGATTGGCGACACTCAATGCCGCGCTTTTGCCTCGATACTAGAGCGAAGAAATTAAAATATTTCAATTTTCAGTAAATAAATATTTCACTTCCTCGAGTCAAGATTAAACCCAATGAAACCCACAACCAGTCGCGTTGCATTCACACTTTGCGCCACTGCGTCACGACTGGCCTCATCATTTTATATTTTGTTTTTTTTAAGCGGTAACCGCTTTCGATTTCTAATACCATAATATGAATTTAATTCATACAAGAACTTGAGTTGATGTAATGATAGATGACACCAATTCACGAGTTCTGTACTTTGGGTTTGCTTAAATGAGTGTTGGTAAGTGACGAAATTACGCTGACGTGGAGGTGCGGAGTAATACCTGTCAAGATGATTTATTAACACTGTATTATTGGTCGCTTTAACTGAACGCTGTTGAGTCTAATAATGCCAACTCGTGGTTCCAACAGCTTTGCCATAATGTTCATATTTTGAAATTGTTTATTGTAATTGTTTCATATAACAAAAAGAAATCGGTCAAGTGTGAGTCGGACCTGTCCACTTAGTGTCTGTACCAATTACTTTTCGGATTTCTTCCTTCTTTTTAATTCGTTTGTAAGGTATAACATGCCCTATTGCTACGGGTAGCACCCAATAAATGTTGATTATGCGGCAAATTTTATGTAAAATGCAACTAAACCGATGCATAAGGTTTCGTTTCTTTTGATTGCGTCTTAGAGCTTGATATTTTTCTGTGGCTTATGGATCCCAAATTGAAACAAATTGACACTTTAACAGGAATAAAGTGTGAATTTGCTTTGCTTTGCTTTTCGCTATAGCAGGATAGACTGAGGCAACCTTGTGTTAAGACACTGCATTCTTCGCGTTTCGCCTGAATATCAGACATTGCGTGTTAAATGGCGGAATTTGTATGTCACTAATAGAGCGGTTAAGGAAATCACAATAACCGCACTTATAGTTAGAAGCTGTCCCATTGCGTCACGATGACTTCAAATTTTATTTTCTGGGGTAATTAAATAGTGATTTATATTCTTATTTATCTATATTATTGTAAGAGGTATTAGGTAGATACTTTAGATTTACTAGAACAAATTTTGTCGGGTAAACTTGTCAAATTCTAAATAAAGTATTGCGAATCAACTTTTATATATATTTTTTAATCGACTTTGCCTTTTTGAAAATTTAATACGCATTTATGATATTAAAACAAAAAAATCTTCAATAAAGAAGAAAAACTTTTTTATTTAATATTCATCCAATTAAAAATAGATTTTTCCTCCAAGCTGAATCTTCTCAGAAATCTCTTAACCAAAGTGCCACTATAAATAACAGCTTTTAGAAATGTACACATGCAGACCTGCTCCACAATAGTAGCTGCAGTCGAATCTATTACCATTCTGGCAGCGTCAAACGAGTGGCAAAGCTATATAAATCTTTCAGACATTTTCAGCAATCTTTGTATGTGTACGGCTTTTTTCTAAAGTTTATAAAATAAATCCAACTTAAATAATTATATTTGAAATGTATACCTTTGTCTTTGTATTTTTTGCGCAGAAAATATTGAAAAGTGTAAGTTGGATAGCATTTATAAATTTAATAGCCACATATGGTGAAATAGCAACAAGCAAGAGAAGCTGGAAGTATTTAAAAGAAAATCAGCTTCACGCTGTATCCCGAATATAGCAGGGAAGGGGAGAGGGAATCTAATGTTAAGACTGCGTTCATCATTTTCCGTCAAATTTATTGATTTCTTACATGTTGAGTGGCGCAACTTAACGCAAGGCTTTTGCCAAAGTAAAGAAATAGATTTTTTTAATTTAATAAGCAAGTTTTAATAAGCAGTAATTGTTTCCCTCGAGAGGGAATCGACCCACAACCATCGCGTTGCAGTCACACCAATGTGCTCCTACGCCACGACAAAGGCATTTTAACAACGCTGATTCAAAATATCTAATAAAATACATATAAATATTACAAAAATAAACAATTCTGTTTATTATATTTTTTTGTAAAATAGTATGCGTGCCTATCAGTGTATGTATTAAGTTACTATAAAGCTTTTTACTTTACTTTTTATTTCTATTTATTAAACGTACTCCAGAATGATTCCCACTTAGGGGATAAAATAATTTTATATGTTTGGCGCACTGTTCTGTCTCGGCACACCGTTAGGGTGTGCGGTAATAAAAAAAAAAATCCTGATTCCAAAGAAACATATCTTTAGGTCGCATCGGTTCCGGTATACTAGCACGCCTCGTAATTATAAAAACACACAGCAGGGCAGGCAGAGGGGAGGGGAGTGTTAAGACACTCTGTTCCCCGAAACTCTGTTTCTGCCGAATTTTGGAGGCATTGCGTGATGAGTGGCAGAACTCAATGTCGAGCTCAGCCTCGACACCAGAACGAAGAAATAGAAATATAAATATAAGTAAATATTTAATCTCTTCGAGTAGGGATCGAGCCCACAACCAGCGGTTCTACTAAAAACACTAAACTCCCATCGTAACTTGTGACACGTTACGATTGAACCAGATGGGACCAGCTTCACGTAGTATCTCGCACAAAGCAGAAGGAACTTAGTGTTAAGACACTCGTTTCCCCATATTCTGTCGAATTCTGTAGACATAGCGTGTCGAGTACCGCGGACCTCACCGCAGCGCTTTCCTTTTGCCACGCCCTTGGCACCAGAACGAAAAAAAGGAAAATATTAAATATGTAATTTCCTTGAGTGGGGATCAAATCCACAACCAGTCGCGTTTACAGTGACACACTTGTGCCTACTATTACTTGTGAGAATATCTATTTTAGTTATTACAATACGGAATGTTATAATTTAGCATACTTTGTGTAATCGATGGTCATGGATTTGATGATGATGCGAATCATCTTTCAAAATTATGTTCATTTACTGAGACTTAGCGACCTATATATTATTAAAACACTTAAGTTTACTTTGTCCTATACATTCAATCTTTAACGAAAACATAACGATAGAATCGGCTGCACTATACAGTAGACAGTCGCTATTTGTACACACTCCACTATTTGAGTTAGTTACTGACTAGAAACTTAGTTTAACAACATTTAAACGGGTCGGCTTACACCTGTACATTCCGTTAACTGTTAAAGATTTATTATTATTTAGATACTTTAAAAAAGTCAATACAAGGAGGCCGTTATGGTTATAAGCTCGATGATTGTGGGTTCGATGTAAGAAAAATGATTGTTCCGTCACTGAAACGTTTTAAAATCTAGGTGCAACGTTGGAAGTGAAGCATCACGACACAGTTCCCTTTGTCTACGCTTCCACGGTTTGGAAAATGAGAAGTTGTTTCTAACTTTAAGTCACAAAAATACTACTTAACATACATTTAATAATTAAACCTTTTCTTTAATCAACATTTTTTTTTGCTATTTTTTTAATTTATAATTTTAAAAGCCACAACGTACTAAATTTATTCCAGCCATTTTTTTAACTTTTTCAATTATATACTAAATAATATTAAATAATAATCAATCCACATATATATAATATCATTTCCTAACATGACGTGTTTGTCAGAATATTCTTGAAAATTTTGTGGTCGGCATTATATCGATAATGCTTTAGTGGTTGTATGATCAAAGTTTGATAATTATTTTGCGGAATATTGTAATTAAATCAAACCACAACATTAACGCTTATTTAAATATTTAAATTATATTGCTCAATATAACTAGGCAGCTATTTCAGGACGAAATACTTTAGAAGATTGAAGATAGCGTTTGAGACTACGGAAGATATTTTTAATTTAGTAATGAAAAGCTCTGGTGGGTATATAGGGATAATATAATTAATTAGCCTTTTATTCACTCTTTTCATCGTATATTTGTATGTTTGTATAATATATAGCACAAGACTAAAATTCACTTTCTTCAATGGAATGAATTTTCGTTTCATTTTCACTTGACATGCGATTCCTCCAAAATTGTTTGGCATGTGAGGAACCTAATATCGTGACACTAGATATAGTGAAGTTGAAAAGAACTGAATAACACTGATAAAATGTTTTTTCAAAGAAATGATAAATTTCTTCATATTATGATTACAATATAAATGAGAATACAATTAAAAATGTATATTTTTATTACCATCACTTCCAAACCTAATATCCGAATGCCTAATTTTGAGACAGCAGGCTGGTGAATTATAAAAAAATCCAGTTCACTTCTTATCGAAGATAGAAGACAATTTAGAAATAAAAGAAATATTTCAGATATAGAAATAAAGAAATAATCAATGTTTAAAAGTTAATTCATTGAGAATATAACGATTTTTTTTATAACGCCATAAAAATGAGCACGAATTTATGATATCTATAAAGCTTACAAAGTGCAATTTGTAACATAGCACACAAAAAATGTATGTTTGTAAATTTTTATAAGTTTATTTTTTTACTTTCCGTTGACCTACAATTGTAAAATTTATACGGAACCCTCGATAGTATATTTTTTAAGATTGCCACCCTATTGAATTCTGGATGAAATTACATAACAGTTCTTTTACAAGCAAATTAAAATGGTCTAATGTTGATTGGAGGCAAACGCGTATAATTTTGAAGGCGATTTAAAATTGTATTATATATTTACTAGCGGCCCCCGTGTGGCTAGTTGGACTTGCCCACCAGTTGAAATTGGTGTGAAGCCATTTCCGTATCAATTTCAAGTTTATAGATTTACGAGAAATACCTTATAGGTTTTGATGACGCGGCGAATTAATCTGTTAACTTAATTCTTAGCGAGCTATGCACTTTTTTGTATAAAATGAAATGAAAAATACAATTATAAATTTTTACAATGTATAGTGTTATTCCACACTTATAAATTTATTTATGTATTTTTTTAATTATAAGTTTAGTTTTTCTCTAAAGATTTGCAATTTTTACTTTTCTAATTTTTTCCTCTATTTGTACAGTAAGATCTTAAAAAGAAAATCAAAGGTCTTACTTTCATGCAAAATTTCATAACTGTCCACAAGAAGTACTCTACATAACGTACGCTGCGTAATCAGGACCTACCTGATTACGCAGCGAATATCACAAACAATGACGCTCATTTCTTTTGACTTCGTTGACAGGTTTATTTTTTTTTGTATTCTAAGGGCTTGTAAACCTGAATATCTGATATTATTTTAGCATTTTGATTTTATTTTATTTTAGCATTGCAGCTCAACGAGATCTCAACTGAAATGAACTTGACAGACGGGTACCAAAATAATCCTATAAAAGTTTTTTTACCAGTTGAGAAAAAAAATGGATTTGTTATTTAAGTACTGTTATCTTAAAGAGAAGCTTAATTTTTTCCGCGCTCTAAGATGACGTAGATCTGAATGTTTGATAATAATTTTAGATAGACATATCCACGCGATCTCCAGATCATGCTCTTGACAGAGGGATAGACAAACAATAAAGTAATTCTTCTATAATGGAACCCTAAAATATATATATTTAAAAATATTGTTCTATTTAGTTACAACAATATTAAGAGTATCATATGAATTGTGGCTTAGAGAACGCCTCAATAGTTGTATAACTCACTGAATCCATTAAGATCAAATATCCGTTAACCTGCTCTCAAGGTCCCATATTCGTTAGTCATAAATTTCTTGTTTGTAACATTTTTCCCTTTTTGTATTGATATTATATATTGCGTTGGCTTTCTAAACGTAATTATATTTTTAGAATTTTTGTCATCTCGACACGTTCCTACTCTATGAAGCTTTATAATAAAAAAAACGTAATTTAATTACAGTAATATTATAACAAAAAAATGATAATGAATCACAAAGAATAACAAAAAAAAAATCAATGCACCACTAGTATTTATTTTTATTTTTCTTACAATCCAAAAATTAAATTTTACACACAATACGAACATCACTATTTGAAAAATGTCAACGATTAATTTTATATTTTTAAGTTGCGTTGATCAAAAAAAAGGTGGATATCTATTATATATTATTTAAAAAAATAGTAGCAACATATATAATAACATAATATTAGAAATTTCTAGCAATTAGTTAAAAAGACGCTAGAATATATATTTTCAGCGGCAGACAAGAGAGATTTTTCTCTTGTAAATCAGAGCCTCGGTAATTCTCGGGTGTGCGAGTAAGGCGATGCTTAAAAGCTTTTATTTCAAATCTGTTCCTACCTCGTACGGGAAAACCTATTTTAAATGTTATGTAAAGTGATTTTGTTACGTAGTGCATGTATATATGTATGTATGTATATTCGTTGGTGGATTATATTTTAATCCTCTTATGCCATTGTATAGAAATTTACTATGCACTTTATACATCATTCAATTATTCATAGAGCAAGGCTTATGTCTCTTGAAATATTTTTTTTTATAAAAACATGTGGAACTTAAAAAGAAATTAAAAACAAAAATGATTGCTTTTTATAGTTCACTAAAATATTTTTTTACCTAACACGTATCACTGACGCTATATAAGTATACGCTATACTACTCATGACGAACTATACTATATATATATATTTAAAAAAAAAAAATTAGCTTCACGCTATATCCCGCACACAGCAGGGTAGGCAGAG
>DVQM01002311.1:0-10282 GCA_018231645.1 Heliconius ricini | reverse complement strand
CAACAAATCGGTTTTACAGTCACACTTTGTGCCACTGCGCCACGACTGGCCTCAACTGGCCTTAAATAATACGTTATATTTTTATATATATTTTTTAAAATTTGTATATTTTTTATATATTTATATAGTTATAGAAGTAAGTTATTGCATGTGACCTTTTTTATTATTCATACTTAATGAACATATGTACACCAACCTGAATTCATTCGTAGCCTGCCAGAGATCTATAAACCTGCCTTTCTTTTTGATTTTTTTTTCTTTTTGTGTTTAATTATTTTGAAGTCATAAAGTATTAAATAATTAAATAAATACGATCATGAGAGATTTTTTATTATATTACAAGTGTCTTGAAAATAATTGGTAACATATAAAAAACACAGTATTTTAATAAATGTGGTACCCGAGTCGAATTGTTAAATAAGTTATTGTCATTGTTGTCCAACAATTTATGTAATTTATAATATAGACTAGTTACGGGAGATTCTTTATTGTACATTCTATTTAAATTTTTAAATTAAAAAAGAACTAATTTAAAGAACTAAAAAGTACGATTTTAAAAAGTGTGTATAAGAATTAACTAATTCAATCATCGTTGTATGTAGAGTATTGATTTATTTTAATTTTTTTTAGGTATTCCATTCACTGAGGGTAAATGCCGAGTGCGTATTAAAGAAGACAAAGTTGAATCTAATACAGGAGGAATGTTCCTCCACGTTCGCGTTCAAGATAGCGGTTCTCGTCGTGATATGTATCTGTCTGGTAAACTCGTTCTGGCTAATATGCTACGACACAATTTGTTGTATAAGGTAATTAATATTTATTTATAGCACTGTGTGACCTAAACCCATACATTAGCCTCCTCTATCTATCTAGCTTTCGATTTATATGACTTAACCAATCCTTGTATAAAAATATGCAAGAATAAATCTAATAACTTTACATTTGTCACAATTCGTACCACACCACTGTCAATGTTCAAAGTTCGAATGCAGTGTAAGAGTATTATACGTTTATATTTAAGATTGAATTAATTGATTGATAATGCACACCCAATAAGTAACAAGAGCTATAAATTACGATTAATTTTAAGTAATTTATATATTTGTTCTATTTAATTAAATTATAGTTTTTTTAATTAAATATCCTTTTGGGGACGAAATAGCCAAGACAAAGGGTAGTTAGATGAAATAACTGCTATCCTACAAGATATCGGACCATTATCATAGAGTACAGTACAATTTAAAAATTAATAATATTCAGACGTATTTTTATCTATAGTACTTATATTATTAATACATTTCTCATTTTATTTAAAATTTTGCCATTATACTTAAAAAATATTAAAACAATAAAAATTTAGGTCCGTGCGCGTTATTCTTACGTATGGCAAACTGTAAGCTCGGGTGAACTACAAGCGGAAAATCTTGGATTAAGCGTTATATGCAACTCTGATTGTGAAGCTGTCCTCAAGTAAGTATATTTTATCATTAAAAAAAATTAACGTACCTGCATTAAATACAATATTTTGTGATACACTTTGTATAATTTTTGTTTGATTATTATTAACAGGGTTAAATTTACATCAGATGAAACAGGATGGTCTGGGGATATACCACTTAAAGAATGTCCAAAAGAAAATGTGCCGTGGCTGGTCAAAGGTATTTTTAGTGTTTTTCAAATTTATTTGTAAATACTAAAGCCAATTAAAACGTCAATAAATACATATAGCTTATTTATTTACTGTCAATACATAAATACATTTTAAATTGAGAAGTACACTTTAATTTTAAAATTACGAGTATAATAATTACCTAGCTGTAGACACGGCTCCTGCCTGTTAATAAATGGCAAGACAAAGCGCGGGTTTGAGCTCCACACACAACACCCATGATTCTGAATTCATAAAAGATAAAATTTTTGAATATTTCTGTCTTATAGTTCCAACTGAAGGTACGGCGTACACTTCGGTGTGGTGCCGTGTTGTCCGCGCCAGCAGCGACAATAGCATTATAGCAACCATGTGGCCTTTGTATGTGTTGCGGTCGCATTTACCTTTGGATACCGACGTAAACATATATTTATTTTTTTAAGAACGTAAACAACTTAAATGTTCTATTTATAAATATTTTTTTTTTCCAAAAATCGCAATATCTATTATATATAAATATTTTGTAGTATTGCTAACAAAACAGCAGTTAGAAATATTTTCTATTTGATTTATTTATTATGAATGAATTTAATTTGGTCATTTCAGGTGCATATGTCATCAGAAACAGGCTCCAAAACATCTCAAGCTAGTGCAAGTCCAACAATACAAGTACAATTAGCCAACGGTCGTGGAGCTGTCACGCATTTGATGGCACCTGGCACTACTGCGGCTAGACATTCACTTACATTCCAGTATAAGTAATAATTTCATTTTAAATTCACGCTGTGTCCCATATATAGCAGGGTAGGTAGGGAGAATATTACCCTATGTGGGAATCAAACTCATAAACCACCGTCGTGCTTACTGTCATACACTGTGCTGTTGCGCCACAGCGGCTTTTACATTATATTGGTTACGAAGAAGAGACCGTGTATTCTTAAACTGAACTTACGAACACACACACATAAATGTAATTACAATAACATACAGTTTATCTCTCATCAAACGTGACAGCAATATATCTGTTCTTAGAAGAAATATTATTGGTATAATCTACATTAAAAAGATATGCAAGTTTTGCCCTGCCCATATACAGGTTTTGACGCCTGTAAAGAAAATTTAATTAAAAACACCTTCATTGAAGAATGTTTTCACATGCAATGTATTAGACATATGCAGATGGTATTTTTTCTCTTATGAATTTAAAAAATAACAAATAAAAATAATATAAAATTGTATTATTTATTTATGAAGATTTTTTTCTTATGTTTTTTATGTTATTGTTGTTGTTTTTAAGTTCAATTTTACAGTAGATGGACTGTACAAATTATTTACAACATTAACTCTGTATGTGAAATATTTATTTTAAAAAATACAATATTATTTTGATTTAGGTACCAATTTAAAATTGAAAGAGCCATTAATAATTTTTAGTAGCTATAATAAAATCTTAAATTTAATTAAAGTCTGTGAGGCCGTCGTTTTGCAGGGGCCCACCGTGTGACTAAACGCGACGATTACGGTTACGATTCTTGAGACACTTGAGGAAAAATATTTTTATTACCTCGCTCTGGCAACAAGACATTTGTCTTCAGCCCCAGCGTTCGTTTCCGTCGCGTGACACATGAATGTCTCGAAAATCAGGCGGTGCAGATCGATGAGTGTGGTCTTACCACAGTCTTTGTACCATGCTATATGCAGAACAACGTGAAACTGAAAAGAAAAATTAAAACCTGTCTTTGTAAAATATTCCCGAATGTACCTATGGATATAAAGTGTGCTTTTGTTACAGAAATGTTGACTGTCCAGTCACACGAGATGCTGTTCCGTTGCACTATGGAGTAACAGATACTTCTGTATTCGAAAAACCTCCTAGTGTTAACAATATTGACGATATTATTGATATTTTACAACAATGGTAAATTTTAAACAAAATAACATACATTTGTATAACCTGTACAATTCTATGTACACGTCTCTTTCATCGATCGATCAAATACTTTATGTACTTTCCCTTTATATATTGTCATATAAAACAAAGTACAAGGCCGTCCTGTCGCAGTTAGGCAACGTCTATCTAAAAACGGAGTGTGGGTTCGATACTCATTCGGGGGAATGTTTATATTTTACTTATCTTCATTCCCTTGCTCTGGTGGACAAACCGCGACAAACTTTTGTTGTGTTGCACAGGGTTGAGTTCCGCAATTCAAAAGGCACGTCCGAAAACTGGGCAGAAACTGCGAAATAGAGTTTTTTAACACTAGGTTTCCAAAAATATTTGTAATATTCTACTATTAAGCTTTCTTTTTATATAGGTTGAAGGAGTCTGGGCAAGAGGCACATTCAATATGGCCATATTCAATAGTAACAAACCATTGGCCAGGCGCTTGGCAACCCGCCTTTTTACAGCCCCGATGCGATGTCTCGGTACTTATAATTATTTAACCTTTGAAACGATATGAAACGAAATAAATTAATTTATTTTATAATTTGTATACGGTTATTAGTTTCTAAAGCCCTAATAGTTAATACTACTAATATAGTTGACTAATATCTTATATAACTAAAAAAACTGTATTTTTTCTGTCCATAAAATATTTACTTGTGTTGGATTAGTTTTAGTATGATTAGTATGGTAGGAGAATGTTTCCTAGTACTCGATTAAACTTAACCTAATATGAAATATAATAAACATTCAGGTTAAAACAAACAAATATAAATTTATCAACTATATCATATTGCAACTTAAAACAGTAATATTAATTATTGTTTTACTAATTAATATTAACAGAATAATGTGTTATATTTTTAATAAAATACATTAAATAGGTCCAGTATCGTGCTATTCGAGCGGGCGGTGGATGTTCCCTTGAACTACAACTTTGCCCTGTGGTGCTGATCGCCAACGCGTCTCCTGTAACGCTCACTCTCAGAGGCCATGACGCCGCGCCCCTCTGTAAACTAGAGTCGGGTGTGGCTATATCACCGCCTTCTGCTGTTCTCCAGGTACATTGAATAATATAATTATATGATAAAGCATTATTAACAATTTTAAAGTGTTGCTCTGCACTTAAGGAAGAAATTACTTTATTTAGAAAATAAAATAAAAATAAATAAATCAGCTTCACGCTGTATGCATGGCATGGTATGGCAGAGGGAACCTAGTATAAAGACACTCCGTTCCCCACTTTCTGATGAGTTCTGGAAGCATTGCGTTTTGGCTGTAACACGGCGGTTGTGGGTTTGATCTCCATTGGGAATGAATTGTTATTTATATTAATAGTCTCATTTCTTCTTTCTGGTACCAATGCAAAAGCACGCCGTTGAATGCAGAATTCAACACGCAAAAATTTGGAGCAAAATCTCGCCTTACCACTAGATACTCTCTATCTATAATCAAGATACAGCGTGAAGCTGAAATAAAATTTAAAAAAAATGTAAAAAAATATATAACATGTAACTACATTAAATTGTTTCCATGACAAACAGAAACCATTCTTCATGTCAGTGGAGGTGGGTCGCGAGACTTTTGTGAGTGGCGAGCTTCGCGTGTGTGAGCGCGAGCCCGGCCGCTACGAGAGCCCGCCACCCGGCCACGTGGCCCTCGACCGACCCGCCAATTTCGTCATACAGTGTGGCCAGAAGGTTTGTGTGGTTTTCCCTATTATTTACTACCATGGAGCCATTGTGTGAAATTAGCCACGTAGTCGAAACCTATTGGGAATTTCTTATTGACTAAAAATCAGAAAAATTGTAAAGAAATGTGAACTTATATTACAAATAAAGAAAGTTGGGAAGATATGAACTTTATACTTCATTCAAAGAGAATGCGTACGCCTGCAAATTTAAGTATGTCAACTTTTATAGGTTTCTATTGATCATCATGAAATTGAAACCACTCGCTCGGTGCGCGAGTCTGACTCATACATAACCTGACTTTTTATTATTACTTGTAACATTTTGTTAACATTCATTATGAAATATTATAGAATAATATTTCATAATGAATGTTAACATTACGCATGCATGCTATAGTGACACACTAAAGTGGCCAGCATCAGTCACAGATTTTCTTTATTTCCACAAATCAATGTCGAATATATCGATTTTTCAACATTTAACATTTAATAGACACGACACGTATATGGAGAAAGCACACGGAAAAGCCAAGAATAATTTCGCTTTCGGTTATGTACTAATTAAGAACATTGTTAAGTTTGAATACCCTTTATTAAATCTATTTTGGTACAGATCAATTTTAACATATAAGGAATAAGATGTCTATAACTGTGTTATGTTTATCATTATTCTTTTTTTTTTTCATTTACAGGTCGCACTTTTAACAATTTACTATGAAATTAAACTAGATATCAATATCCTAGGCATAACTTCAACATACGTTTTCATCAACAGACTTGCTACTAACATTATGGTAAGTATGATTATAGTAATTAAAATAACTAAATTCATATTTCACATTTAATAAATCTCTTGTAAAAAAAATATTACCAATTAACCCATTTCATAAGTTTTTTTTAAATATCTATTAATTTGTTTAGATTCTTAATTTCGGGTATAAATATAAGGTATTATTCTTAATTTTATGTCAATTAAGGTGTCAGCAGTTGCAGTGCCAAAAGAAATAGAGAAGAACAATTTATTACAACCAAAAACATTTAAAACTATACAGACTACGAAAGAAGGAAGGTATGGTTATGACATAAGAAAATTTATTATAAAAATAGTTAATTTAGTGAAATAAATCTTCGATTGTAACACATGTATTAGAAAAAAATCTTAAATTGCTTCACAAAACCGTCGTGACGTTTTTTTTTCAGCTCAACTCTGTCCCATATGTAGCAGGGTAGGCAGAGGGCGCCTTGTGTTAAAAATATCCGTTCCCCGCTTTCCGCCGAATTTTGGAGGAATTAACTGTTAAGTGGCCGAACTCAACACCGCGTTTTGCTTCGGCATCCGAGCGAAGAAATGAAAATATATCATTTTTCATTCATATGAAAAATTTAATATTTTCATTGGCTCGCTTTGGTAACAAGGCGTGGCCTGAAGTCCCACTACTTTACATGCAGTGAGTGAATTTGGCGGAAATAGGGGAACGGAAGTGTCTTAATGGGAACGGAGTATCTTAAAACTAGATGCTCTCTGCCTAGGGTAGGCTACAAGCGTGGAGCTGTTAAAAAAATATAAATATTTGTTTGATTTGGTTATATGCAGTTTTCAGTAAAATTGTGCTACCAGCAAATGTGTATAGTATTCATTGTGGCTAAATTATTTTGATATTAAAAAAAATATAATAATATTCTGCAAAGTACATTTTGGTATTATTATAATCAAGAAATACAATCTTTAATTAGCCTCGAAGGCACCCCGCTCTCTCACTTCCACATGAGTGGTCGCTGGAGAGGAGGGGACGCGGAGGAGCTGAGGGCATTCCTTTGTGTTGCCCTACCATCTAAGACGCAAACCGCTACTACCCCCGTGCCGGTGCGTCTGGGCACGCCGCCGCAGCGCAGAGCCATCGCGCTCACTAACCATGACGGTTGTTCGGTAATAAATCTTTATTTTAAACTATTATCTTTATTTTAAACTATTTTTGCTATCGAGTTAATAAAAAGCTCCTTAACTTCAATGTGATTTAATAAAATAAATCAGCTTTACGGTGTATCCCGCACACGGCAGAGTAGGCAGAGGGAACCAAGTGTTATTACACTCCGTTCTTCACTTTCTGTCGAATTTTGAAAGCATTGCGTGTTTGGGGCAGAACTCAACGCCGCGCTCAGCTTCGACATCAGAGCGAAGAAATGAAAATATATTTTTTAGTAAATATTTCATCTCTTCGAGTGGGGATCGAACCCACAACCAGTCGGTTTTACAGTCACACTTTGTGCTGCTGCGCCACAACTGGCCGGCCTCCTAGCCTCTGGCATGTGATTTAATAATTGTGATAAAATGCTTACGTAATACTTAAACAGCAACGAACTATGTTTTCATATATCCATTTAAATCTCAATGCAGGTGCCGGTGGTAATAACGCAAGTTCGTCACGAAGGTCGTTGGTTGATCACATTGGCGCCGGACCCGTGCCCGCAGTTCGTGGTGCACAATCGTACCAAGACCACCCTGGCAGTGGCTCAGCCCACTAACACTGAAACTACTGTGGCTAATGTTCAGGTACTTTGATTTTGTTTTTATTTAGTGAGTCAGTAGTGTTCATGAAATGTGTGTTTAACTAAGGCCTTATAAATACAAATGATGATGTAGGTTTTTAGAAACAAGTTACTGTCATACTGTTTTGGCTTCACTTTTTTCAGATGAATGCAGAATACTTTTCATTTGACATATGTTTATACTAGATTTTTATAAAAAGCTAAAATTACCATTACTAAAATGATGACATATAAAATTTTAGCCTATGGTTAATTTCCCAGCAGTATAGCGATTTTATTAATTTGATATACATATGTATTGTGATATTTCTGTAATTATTAAGATGATAATGACATTTTTGAGGCCCGTTGTGGTGTAGTGGCAGAAAGTGTTACTGTTAAATTGACTGGTTATGGATTCGATCCCCAATCGAGGATATTAAATAATTATTTACATTTATATTTCCATTTCCTCACTGTGGTGGCAAGGCGTGGCGTTGAGTTCGGCCGCTCAATACGCCATGCCTCCAGAACTCGGCAAAAAGTGGGGAAAGGAGAGTCTTAACACTAGGTTCCATCTACCTACCTGCTATGTGCGGGATACAGCGTGAAGCTGATTTATTTGTTTTATAATATTTTTAACTATAAATTTTCTTTAAAATATTTGCATTTATTCAGAAACATTTCATTAAACTATTATCGTATATAATACAATTTAAATAACATTATTTTCTTGAGGTGGAACAAGAATGCCCGGGTATAAAATGGTGGTGCATAGTAAAGGCGAGCGGCGTGACGCATTATTCAACGCCGGCGTACAGCGCGCGCTACCCGCCGCCCGCACAACCCGCTCGACCGCCTTTACCTTTCCTCACTGTGGGGCACTGTCGAGGTTTGTTGTATTACTTTTATATCCTGTCCTCCTTATATTTTGTTTTATGTTTTTTTACCTTAACGCTACATCCTGCTTGTAACAGGATAGGCACGTGGAACTTGTTACCGCAGCGAGAAAATGAAAACAACTCATTCTCTTTAGTGCGAATCGCGATCACAACCACCGCGCTTGCAATCAGACGCGGTGCCACTGCTACAGTCGTTTTTACGTGCCCACTTTCACGCAAAAAGTACTTAACGCATTTAGATTTAATTTTAAGTAATGTAGCTTATTCTTCAAAAAAACTTATGGGCTGGGCTTTATTTTATGTAAAGATTTTGTATTTGATTTTGGCTGTAACAATAGATTTGAGCGGGCTGAAGCTACGTTTGGACCACTGGTAATTAATATACACATATTTCCCAGACGACACATCATACGAGTGGTGTCAACCAATCGCAGTGGCTGACGGCGAACAGTTGCTCCAATTGCCAGGTGGAGTTACGATTAAAGTGCGAGTTCGCACCTACCCACACTCCACGCTCATTGAACTGCTGGACGTGGACCAAGTGAGGAAATGTATACATATAATAAAATAGTAACTGACAAGATAACCTTTCGCTGTCTGTGCGAGTACATTAAAGATATGGTAGATAATCTGCTATTTATCTAGCGAAAAAGTTTTTTAAGTTTATCTGTTTGTCTTTGCGTATGTCCCCGCTAACGTCAGAAACGACTTAAACGATATGATTTTAAATTCGTAGCTATTATTTTAAATTTGCAGTTTTCACTATTGTATAGATAGTTCAATTCAGTTGTGCGCGTGGCCCTATGTGTAGGTGAGCTTGTAAATATATAATTCATTTGTGTGGCAGTGACGCGACAATCGTCGTCCTAGCAAGACGTGTCTTTATCGCATTCTCTTACCGGTACAGTCCTTAAAAAAATGTCTAATTCTTCACGGAGAAAATATTTAAGGAATCAGGTAAATATTTGTTAATTTAAATATAATAATATTTATTGTGATTCTACATACAGAAAATATATGATTGTTAACGTTTACGTATTACTTTTAGACTCGAGAAACCATTGCTAAGATATATGAATCCCTGAAAAAAGATCTTGGTGAGAGCAGCGAATCTAAAAATTCATTATTTGACAATGTTCAATCAATAAACATTAAATTACCAAATTATTGTTTTTATTTTAAGAACCTGTAAATAACTGTTTGTACCTAACTGTACCTCTTGTCACGCAAACAAAGTCACTGTATATGTACAAGGTTTACCTACACATAGGGCCGCGCGCATGACTGAGTTGAACTATCTATACTTTGTTAAATAAACTTCCCATAACATGTTTGTTTTAAGCGGTTCGTAAATAACAAAAGTAAAAGTGAAATTTGAATATTTAATATACAGATATTATTTTTTAGTATTTATAATTTATTTGTTCTAAATCTGGTAGTAAAATGGTTCCGTTATTTCAGCACGATATTTCAGCGAGTGACATTCGTCGACGTTTGTTGGGCGCTTTCTCTGAAAACTATCAATCTATCGAAAAAGTAAGTGGAATATATATATATATATATATATA